>JAUEKZ010252154.1:10051-31417 GCA_031471865.1 Melibe leonina
AAAGGAGAAGAAAAAGAAGAAGAAGAAGAAGAAGAAGAAGAAGAAGAAAAGAAGAAGAAGAGAAGAAGAAGAAGAAGAAGAAGAAGAAGAAGAAGAAGAAGAAAAGAAGAAGAAAAGAAGAAGAAGAAGAAAGAAGAAGAAGAAAGAAGAAGAAGGAGACAAAGAAGAAGATGAAAAAGAAGAAGAAGAAAAAGTCGAAAAAGAAAAAGTCGAAGAAGAAAAAGAAGAAGAACTGTAACTATGGAGGTGGAAATAATAGGTCAAAGTGGATTGAATTTTCCAGGAAAGAGGCTAGTGGTCGGTGAGGGATAGTAAGGCATTCTACCCGATAAGCTGCTGGTTGAGGATATCCAGCCTCCGGTTGCCGGCGGAATTATCCAATCAATCTCCGGGTTTCCCATTCGTCTCTTGTCTTTGTTGTAAGTAGACCGGCAAAATTTAATGGAATTAATTGCTGGTACAACTAAGTCAACAGGTTTGGCGTTAGGGGACGTATGTATCCATGAGTACCGATGTACTGCAGATAAACAAGATACAAATATCTATCTAGTTTTGGAAGTTTTGGAAATCTGTCAAGCAAGAAAATTGTGTCTTTAAAGACCATGAACGATGTCCATAGACGGTGTATTGCGTGGTTCTTGAGCCATTGCGTTTAACGCAGTTATGTCAACATGCCAATAACACTAAGTAAGCAGGGTCAATGACTCATTACACAATTCCATCGGTTTTACACAAACTGGCATTGTTGTGAATATGTTCATTCAACGCCTTCAGAGTCTCTAGTCCAACATTATTGCTTACTGATCCAGTGGGTTGGGACTGAAGAATTTTCAGATAAAACATAAGCAAATAATGGACTCAACTAAAATACTGGACGAAACACAGATGCAAGCCTTACACGGAGACACAAACACACAGTCACACAGACACACAAACACACAGACACTAGACAGTATCAGAGACAAGAGACATCCCAGTACTGTAGTATCGATCCTACATTTGCCCTGGTTACCTTTTAAGGCTGAAATTGATTCATTAAGAATAACAGCATTCAATAACACAGCATTATTTTTAAGGAACGGGTATTAGCATTTGATTGGGAGCAAGACACCAGTCCCGTACCTCAGTAGGTAGAGCGTTCGCTTCGAAATCCAGAAGGTCCGGGTTTCGAATACCAACCGCGGCATAATATATCAGATGAAATGGAATTCAACAAGATAGCATCTCTCCATGTGCTTGTCAAATGTATAGATACGATTAAAAAATTTTGGCCTAGTGTCAGTAGGCTATGGGTGGCTGGTGTACTCAAATGAACCCTCCATTTATCTCGCCTTTAAAATGACATATTCGTGTATATAGGATGTTACAGAGGTAAATCCAACCAACCGGCCAACAAAGAACAGCAAGGTAGCTGTTCCGATGATAGTCAAAGGTTTAAACCCCCAGTTACATTCTACATTCTATAATGTTATTTTCGTGGCTATACAGGGGTTTACTTCTTATAAAACTTCATTTGTTTATTTCATCATCATCTTCTTCTTCCTTCCTTTCTTTCTTTTTTTCATCTACCATTTTCCTCCACCTTTTCCTTTTCTTCCAGTCTTGTCCTTGTGAGACAATTAAAAGGGATTTCCTCAGCCTCTTCTGTCATAATAAAGTATGATATATTGTATAATTCTTTTCTATTTTTATGTCATGACAAAGGCTTTATATGATTATTTTGTATTTGTATTTTTTAACCCCTGTATTATCAATGTTATAAACTTTTCTTTGTTCTCGTTCTTTCTTCTCTTCATCATCTTTATCTTTCTTCCTTTTGTTATCCTTATCCTTCTTTAAACATACATAGCAATGGTGTTAACCAAAGTTAAGTAATTTATTTTGCTCTAAATATGTAGATGAATTTGGGACGATTTTAAGTAGTGCCTAAAAGCTTTACTAATTTGGCTGCGTAGAAACATTAGGTGTGTTTGTGTATCATGATAACTTTTGTTTAAAATAAAACGTGATCAAAGCATTTTGAGTTTGTAGCTATTACAAGTCCTTTCGTCACAGAGAACGACAACTGATTGGAAAAACTTACTTACGTGGTTCAAGCTTAAAAATGACACTTCTCAATTTGCTATTTTAAAACAGGTTACGTTCATATAACATGTTACTTCACTGGTTTCGCAACTTTGTAATATGCATAAGTTCAATGCAACTACCATTTTTCTTTTTCTAGAAAACAGGAGGGGGCCTATCCCCACCCCAACCCCCCCCCCCCCCCAATTACACGGTTATAGCACTAGTAATACGCTTTACTTTTTCTTCCTGCTGCCCTCCCTCCCCCCCCTCTATATTTATTTTGTTCATGTGTGTGTGTGTGTGTGTGTGTGTGTGTGTATGTGTGTGTGTGTGTGTGTGTGTGTGTGTGTGTTTCTGTACATCTATATCTTATTCAAACATACTCAATGCTCCCGTAGAAAAATCAATGATATAATCATAACAATCACAAGCACACAGACTTCTAATGGCCTGCCCTTAAAAGATACAAGATTACAACGTGAGCTTAAAGACATTATCTTATTACAGTGCATTTCTGAAGAGCAGCCCACCTACCCCGCCCTATATTTTTAACAATGCAAGGATGAAGCATCTACCAATTAGCATGAGCCCTGCTGATAAGATCATCTCCGCACCACTCCTATATATGCACTCTGGTATATTATCGACATTGAGAAATCCCATATTGCATTAAATCTTAATGAACATGTTGTTTTTAAATATATTACATATATATATATATCAATTACTTGACATTCATGTGCCATTGAGTGCAGTTTCCAATAGAATGACGAAAGAAGATAATGATGATAATAACAATAATGATAATATAAAGTGAATGATAATTGACGATAACGAAAATAGTAAAACAAATTATTGATGATAACAACAACAAAAGGAAAACTGTTCATCTATCTTATTACCATTCTCGTTGTTCTTTAATTTCATTTCTCCCCATCCCTCCCTCCCTCCCCCCTCATTCCCTCACCCCCCTTCCCTCATCCCCTCCCTCACTCCTCATCCCCTCACTCTCTCACCCCTCCCCCTCACCCCTCATCCCTGACCTTTACCCTTACCCCCATCAATCTTATCCCTTCCCCTCCCACTCCCTCTCACCTGATCCCCCTCTCCCCCACCCGCTCCTCTCACCCCTCACCCTCACCCCTCACCCCCTCAATCTCATCCCCTCCTCTCTCCCTCCCTATCCCGCGCTCCCTCCCCCGCTCCCCCGCTCCTCCCACCCCTCATCCCCTCAATCTCGTCCCCTCACCCCGTCACCCCGTCACCCCCACGACCCTGGCACAGTCTACGTCATGCTAGGAGACCCCTACGAGTTCGTGGGTCTGATGGACCACCTGCAAGCCTTGGGCATGCTGGACACAGGGGACTACTTCGTGGTCGGAGTCACACGGGACACCTACAAGCACCAGAAACCCCTGTACCTCCTTCAAGGTACGTGCTGGAACGGCCCCAATATTAGCTCAATTGGTAGAACGTCCGTATCGGAACCGGCAGATCGGGGTTTCGAACCTCAGTCGCTTCATAATACCTAAGACGTTAAAATCGGTATTTTTAGCAACTGGATCCGCCAGACACTCGGCGTTATGGCAACAGGGTTAACCCTTTCACTGCTGGTGAAACCAAAATCGTCAAGATTTGCACGTTCTTATAAGAGATAAATCATATTGCAGTGAAGTGACATATGCCAAAAGCCTGTCAGTTCACTGACATCGGATTAATCTGGTATAAAATCACGTTCATTTTCAAGATATAGCACATTTCAATAGGGTGAGAATCATAGCTCTCCGTGAAAGGGTTAAGACTGGTTTGCCCGGTGTCAGTATATTGTCATATTTCCTTTTATCTCTGTGTGGCAACACATTTTTCATGAGCAGATGCTTGCTCCGTTTTTTATATGATGTGCGGCTCTGTAAGCGAGTGGGTAGTGGATAGATAGTTGGCCTTGTGACTGAAAGGTCCCGGGTTCGAACCCGTCATACCAACATTTTCTCAACTTACTCAAGTGTAAAATGAGTACCTGGCTCTGAACAGTGTCATCCCTGTCTAAATAAAAATGCACAAGTGCCTAACAGGCAGCATGTCTAGTCTTGCATGTTGAGTTTTGCTGTTGGCCAGGTACCCCTTGTATATCGCTTTGTGCACGTTTAGTGGATATTAACGCTCAAGTTTTAAAATAATTAATTTCTAATTGTATTTAAAAGCTGATACCAACAACCAACCTCTTCTGTCACTTGAGTATCAAACGTTGCATCACTTTGAAATAGTCTTATGTCTAGAAAAAATAGAAATAGCATTCTTACAAAATATATTGAATCTTAATGATTTTTCAAATTACATTTTGAACCTTCATGTTTAGGGTATTTTTTTTTCTAGGACCGGGTAAATTATATCCCCAAGAGATTCCCATACCAGCATACCTGCTCCTGTCATGTTCCATACACAGAACTAGTCATTGGACAGTATCATAATCCCGCCCCCAGTCTCCTCATACGCGCAAAGAGATGAAATAAACGGCCAGCACTCACGCATCTAGTCTGCGCCCGTACATAAATCTTTCAAACAAAATGGTGAGAGTTGTCAAAAGGCTAAAATGTAAAAGGAGGAGACAGAAAATAAAAAATAATAAAAAACCAATTTTTAATCCTTAACATTAATCAGCAGATGAAACTAACAAACATACATGCATGGAAAACAGAAATGGGGCAAATGGATGGAGATGAAGAAGATGAAAGAGAAGAAGAAGAAGAAACATAATTAAAGAGAGCAAAAGCTATTTCGATACTTAGCCGGCTTACATGTACATAAATTCATCGCTGCTTGGCTGGTAGGGTAGTTGCCGTTTTACCCCCCACCCCCTTTTTAAAAACCCATCAGAGTCATATCAAAGGCAAAGCCCTATTGTATTGGCACACAAAGATGAGCGGAATACTCAGTCAAATTCGTTAACTTGTCTAGTAGGCTCCGCCTTAAATTAGTCGTGTTGAGAAACAGCGTTTAACAGACATCAAAGGAACAATCGAGCGAATCAAAAAGCCAGAAGAAACATAAAAGATGAAATTATCCAGTCCTCCTGATAAATTATGGATTCTCTGCAGAGATGAGATATAAATAAATTAGGTATTCCCCAAATTGGCCTTATTCATCATTGCAAGTGATTTCTGGATCCACTAGAGATGTGAGCGGAATACATTTACCGGTTATAAAGCGGGTGGTGCAGTATCGCATTAGACAATCAATTTCTCTCTCTCTCTCTATCTCTCTCTCTCTCTCTCTCTCGAATATGTATGTATATATATATATCTTTATCTCTCTCTCTCTCTCTGTTTCTCTCTGTTTCTCTCTCTCTATCTCTGTCTCGATCTCTCTCTGCTCAGTCCAGGCCTGTTCTGTTCTCTTCATTAGGGAGTCCAGACAGTTGCCAAGTGTCATCTCCCTACCCACCCGATTCTCCCAACCCACACCCGATTCTCCCCGCCCCCTCCCCCCCCCCCCCAATTTTCTACATCTCGTCCACCATTACATACCGACACCGTGGTACAATAGCTACACTCCCTGCATCGTAACCGGTAGATCGGGGGCTCGAACCCCCGTGCGCCTTATACCTCAAACATTTACACCGCCCTTTTTAGAAGCTATGCCGTCTGGTTCTTGGATTTTGAAATGATTGGTTAGCATACATACATTGCTTTCACAACCTCAAGGGACAATCAAGAATCATAATAAAATCTCTCACACAAAATCGTGTTTTCTAAGCTACGGTACAAAGTCGAGCTAACAAAAGTCTGGCCAACAAAACAAAAAAATCAAGCAAATGTTTATAATACAGTATAACACTATCCGTTGTTCATCAACCACAACGGAAGTAAAGAATATGATACTGACCCACACTGTCTGCGCACGCATATCATTAGTACGAACTTGTTCATTGTCTGGTGTTCCAGGTTTGTTCTATTTTCATATTTACGACCCAAAGGCCTTAATGAATATTCATGAAGTGTATGATACATGGTCGGATCAATAAAGGTTGGATTACACCCCCTTATGACGCATTGAATGACCGCTTTGTTGTTCAATAGTCAGTGTTCTGCCATGAAACCGGCATGTCCGTGGCTCAAAGTCCCCCAGAGTCATACTTGGGACGTTAAAATCGGCCTTTTAACAACGTTAAACCTATCACAACGGGGTGCAATTCTAACCCAACTGAAATATACATATATATACAAAATCTTGAAAATGTACGTGTACTTGTACTTAAACCAGAAAAATCAGATTTCAGGCTTTTTGGTATATATGTCAGTTCACTGGTATAAGAACTGGCAAATTTTGAACGATTTAACAGCATGATAAAGACATTCAGATTGATTGGCCTTGTGTCAGTGTAATGTAATTGGGTGAAATTTTCGTGTTAGTCTTCCGTTTATCTCTGTATAGCAGCACGTTAACTTTCCAGTACAGCTCGCTGAAAATATTTTATTAGTTTTTAGAGAGTTACAGCTACCTAAAAACTGTAAATAGTTGTGTAGTGGCAAATTGGTTAAAGCGTTGACCATCAAGCCTTCAAGCGTCCAGTTGCGCACACACACACACACAAACACACACACGCACACACACACACACACGCACACACACGCGTGCACACACACACGCACACGCACACACACACACACACACGCACACGCACACACACACACACACACGCACACACACACACCATCTTCTTTATTCCTCGACAAAATATGATGTGAACTACTCAGTATAGGAATGCCCCCTCGAAACCCCTGCCCCCCAGTCTAACTGCACAGCCTTCGATGCGCACTTATTTTAACACGACTTCCTCGTGCAGCCGTCACATATAGCGAACAATTATCGAAAAATTGAAAAATAGAAAGGTGTTTGGTGTTAAAATTCAGTTGTTTTCTTGAATATCTCCACTCCAAGAACAATTTTCTGAAATTGTTCACCTTCTTGCACTGGGACGGTATATAAGGATTGTTTACGTATATGTTTTAATATCTAAATCGACCTGTAACGACCAGGAGGCGGCGCCGTGACACACACACACACACACACGCACACACACACACCATCTTCTTTATTCCTCGACAAAATATGATGTGAACTACTCAGTATAGGAATGCCCCCTCGAAACCCCTGCCCCCCAGTCTAACTGCACAGCCTTCGATGCGCACTTATTTTAACACGACTTCCTCGTGCAGCCGTCACATATAGCGAACAATTATCGAAAAATTGAAAAATAGAAAGGTGTTTGGTGTTAAAATTCAGTTGTTTTCTTGAATATCTCCACTCCAAGAACAATTTTCTGAAATTGTTCACCTTCTTGCACTGGGACGGTATATAAGGATTGTTTACGTATATGTTTTAATATCTAAATCGACCTGTAACGACCAGGAGGCGGCGCCGTGACACACACACACACACACACACACACACTTACACACACACATACAAACACACCCATACACACACACGCACACAGAGAGTTTCTTTTATAGATATAAGATGTTAAAAAGCGCGGCAACTAACCAGCATTGAACGAGTGCTGGCCTATCCTGCCTAAGCATCGTAACCTGTCTGTTGTCTATAATAATACATTTAAAAAAATATTATTTTCAACTCGTTTAAGAGGAGTTCTATCCAAAGTTAGAAAAAAATTATCCTCAATTTGAACATGATAAGTATCAGTTAATAGAACACTGTACAACAATATAGGTTAAAACCAGCCACCATATTTTAGATGTAATGCAGCAGAGCGAGGTCTTTTTCTCTTTCTATTTTTTTTCTTCATTTTTTCCACGACTGCCAATTCACCTCGGCATTGTGGATATTTAAATATAGAGAAAATTAAAGATGGCGGACTGAGACCAAGTCCTGGGGAGGATGTTGTGGAAGCAGACAGACAGCCGCTTCCTTACAGTCGTCTGACAAAATAATCCTTCATCTATATTCATTTCAGAGGCTCGGTGGATAAACAGGTAGCGACACAGCGAATACATCGGAGGTACAGGGTTTGATTCCCACCAACGGATCTTCTTTTTCTCTGGCAAGGACATTAAAATTTACCCCAATTGCCTCGTTTCACCCGTGTAAAAAGAAAAGTATCGATACACCAGTTAAGTTGGGAAAGTAATCCTCGATAAACCAGCGCCCTGTATAGAGGCCTGCAATCTTTGCCACTTGTCTGCTTCACGCTACAGAAACTGATACACGCTCTGGGTTTGTGTGCCACTAGGCTCTAAAGGATTTCGTTTAATTTCATGGCGTGCCAAGACCATGACAGGTTGAAGTGGAAATAGACAGCAGTGGCCTTACTGCCATCTGGTACAATAATATCTAATTTATATTCATCTCTCCAGAAATGGGACGGTGCATCAGCTCTTCTTTTGCCCTTTTATGACATGAATCCAAGAAGTACACTTAGTGTATTCTTATAGATGAGGATTGTGGGTCGATGGGTGATAGCATTGCTTTTTATGAAACGTAAAGTTCGGACAGTAAACAACAAGAAATTGGGTCATGTGACTGTAATCGCTTTTATATAATGATAATATGAATGATAATAATAATAATGACAATAATAGTAATAATAAGGATGATAATGATACGGATGATAATGATAATAACAATAATAATAGCTTTTCAATAATGATAATATTAATAATAATAATGATAATAATAATAATGATAATAATAGTAATAATAAGGATGATAATGATAAGGATGATAATGATTATGATGATGATAATAATAGTAATAATAAAAAGAAGAAGAAAAAGAAGGAAAAGAAGAAGAAGAATAGAAATAAGGAAAATAATAGTAATAGAGCATAAGACCAATTTGCCTATCGCTACTCAAGGTGGCAACACAATATTATAAGGGAATGTACATAATTGCTGGCGTTATCCCTCTACACTCAAGTGTGGTTTACAAAAGGGGACTGACCAACCTATAATCATAGAGCATAAATATTCAAATTGCTAATTCATTCATACAAAGAAATGGCTAGCTGGGCAAGGACGACTACGTTTCGGTATTACACGTTTGTTAGGACGCACAAACTAAAATGTGTTAGGCTTTAGGAAATATCTAAAGAACGTAGTTATATTATGAAACTTTACCTACCAGAACGAAGTAGTGCTACCAATGATGGTGGTATACATATATGAGGTGTTGGTTCGGCAGTAAGGGAAGCAATACCCGGTCTGCCAGAGAAGCAGAGAGTGTTCTGTTTGTATGTGTATTATAGGACAGTTTGTTGCGGAGAACGTTCCTTGCGTGGCAGTAGAATTTTCCCTTTTGTGACAACTCGGGCCAAGTGGTTCATCACCTTAATTTAAAGCCCCGTGATCAGCCGCCATTCATTTATGCCCTCGTACGATCGTTGGCTCGGGTCTGGTTGTCTTCCATTTTCCCGCTCCTGTCGGTATGAGGGTCAGATTTGGAGGGTTACGCTGACTGGGAGTCCTCAAATACACAGGCAACTACACCGACATAGTAGCTGAACAGGTAGCGTGTCCGCCTCCGAACCGATATGTCAGGGGTTCGAATCCCGACCATGTCATAATAGAATATTATATAAGACGAAAAAACTAGGTGTTACAACAAGTGTCCCTCGTGGCGCTTGGCATTAAGGAAATAATGCTAACGTTCTTTTGCCTGGTGTCAATATACCGTTACTTGATTATTTATATTCGAGTGAGACTTTCTTTGATCTCTTAGTGGCAGCACACTAGCTTGTCTAGACAGCTTTGCTTTAAATCTTTGTCTCTAAATCAGTTAAGACAAGCCTGTCAAGAGGGTTCTATTCATTGTCACATGATGACGCTTCGACACGGAGATCTTGTTTTGGAAGGCTCTGGGCCATCAGGCCGTTGAGAGACCACAGTGTATGTAAGGCGTGGCGTAGACAGTGAAAACCATTGACAATAACCAAGAGGTAGGATACACAACTGCACCGATAAGGGGCAAAGCCAAAAACGCGACAACAATATGGAAGTATAAAAGTGACCCATGGAGTATTCAAACGGGAGACATATCACCTCGGCACTAAACGCCTGGCAACCACAACATAGCGGGTAGCCAGTAGTCAAGGGGATAGACACGCTTAGAGCTGCTCTGCGTTGTTTTCAAGAGAGGAGATGAAAGGAAGGTTGAAGGACAAGTGAAGAGGGGAGAGAGTGGGGAGGAATTAGTAGGAGAGATGTGGAGGAGAGTAGTTAGGGAGAAGGGAAAGGGGGTGGTGCAAAGGGTCACCCCAATCAGGAGACGAGTGTGTACGAAATTAAATTAACTGGTGAAAACTTCAGCAAGGCTCCCAATTAAATGGACATCGAGGACTGTGTTCTTGTCGAATAGCATGTGAGTGCGTGTGTGTGTGTGTGTGTGTGTATTGGCATATAAAAATGTGTACGAAATGAATGTAAGTGTACCAATAGGAGCGCAGCGCGCGCGCGTGTGTGTGTGTGTGTGTGTGTGTGTGTGTGTATTGGCATATAAAAATGTGTACGAAATGAATGTAAGTGTACCAATAGGAGCGCAGCGCGCGCGTGTGTGTGTGTGTGTATGTGTGTATGTGTATGTGTGTGTTTGTGTGTACGTGCCTGTCTATTTAAACGAGTGTGTGCGAATTTTCATTTGGAGTGTAGATGTCTCTCTCTCTTCTCTCTTTCTCTCTCTTTTTCCCTCACTCTCTCTCACACACACACACCCTCTCTCTGTTTTGCCACACAACTTAAGGTTATACCAAAGGTTGAGCTCGAAGAGTAATTAACTAGCTGCCATAGACAGATAAAGAGTGGACAGACTCGAAAAGCTAATCCTGTCACAGTAAGTAGGCACCTGCCCAACCATGCTATGCGATGTGCCTTTAATAATTAACACCTGGGAAGATGGCTGCTAGAATGCTGAATTATATTTCTTTTAGCTATGAAGCGGCTTGGATTCGAACCCCCGACTTGCCGGATTCAAGGCGAATGCTCTACTTGATTATTGCATATCGCTGGTGTGTATGGATAAGGAACAAAGATTAGGACAAGGATACTTAGTAGCTGGAGGCGCGGTGGCCTAACTGGTAGCGACGAAACACAGAACCCGGGGGCTCCGTGTTCGATTCCTACTTGTGGCACTTCGGTTTTTTCCTTGGGCAAGGATATTTACTCCAATTGCCTCACCCCACCCAGATATAAAATGGGTACCAATCCATAATTTGGGTTAGGGAAAGTAATCGCGATCGACAAGCGTCCTATCCAGAGGATGACAACCATTGTCACTTGTCCGCTTCTCGCTACAAAAACCGGGACAAGCTCCGGGTCCATGGGACATAAAGCTCTAAAGGACTTACTTTTACTTTACCTAGTAGCTGAATACAAGGGGTGAGTGAGATACAAAGAATAATGGGTGCTTGGGTAGATTGACATCTGCTCATTTTGCGACATTAATGGGCTAAGAGCTATGGACAAAGACATAGAGATAAATGCATGCGTTGATGAAGAGATAGATAGATAGAGAGAGACTTAGAGAGACTGAGAGAGAGACAGACAGAGAGACAGAGAGTTAAAGAGACAGAGAGAGAGAGGGGCAGAGAGAGAGTTAAAGAGAGAGAATGAGAAGGCGAGAGATGCGTTAATTATGCACACCCTTTCCCATTACCAGGAGGTGATATGCAAAACCGTTCCTCCCTTCCTCTCTCTCTCACCCTTGCCCTCTCTTATGATGCCACCCTTCCTTCTTTTCTTCGTCCCTTTATCGTTCCCTCTCCCTTGTTCGCCTAGCTCCACCCCCCCCCCCCCCACCTTCCCCATACATATCCACTGGACCAATAAATACGACCTCATTTGGAGTCACCGTTCCGTTCACCTCTAATGGTGGGATGCCAATCACACATTTAATGGACCTGTCCACCAACTAACCGTGATTAAAAAAGGCGCATTACATACGGTTGATTTACATGCATGAGTATATGAGTATTTATATAAAAACATGAAATGCTGCTTTTAACACAAATTATCAAAAACGTGTTTATTGGAGAAATTGATAAAAACGTAAAAGTCAACTATTATTTTGCAACTAAGTAAAAATAGAAAACAACCGTCAAAGGGATTTTTATTTATGTATTCAAGATATTAGTTATTATTAGTGATTTTTATTATTGCAGTTCTCTACTCCTTCTATTGCCTGTGATGTTAGATTCGTCCAACCCAGAGGTAGAGGCTGTTGTCACTTATGGTCGTTCGTTTTCATTTCATAAAAACCGGGATAAGATCCATATCGGTGTGCCACAATTCACAATGTTCCAAACTACTGTACGTTGCCAGAAAGCGTCGCTCAAGTGTTGCTCAATTGCTCTCACCCCCCCCCCCCCAACCACAGAAAACTTCAACAATAACATCATCATCATCATCATCAACAACAACTACTACTACTACTTACTGTCACTATAATTGCAATTTAAAGCTTCTACTACTACAACCCTATTATTGCTATCACAACTACTACTACTACTACTACTACTACTATACTACTTATACTTCTACTACAACAACAACGACTGTTACTACTACAGCTGCTGCTGCTGCTACCACCACCATCACGACAACATCGATTGCCCCTACGGCTATTACCTACCATTAATACTTAGTATTCCTACGCTCCCCCCACACTGTATGTAACCCAGCTGCCAATAATCTTACTACTCAAATCTGCACCTATCAAGAGAGATAGAGTTTTATCAATCGAATTCCTTTAGTCGATGTTTTTTTTCTATTTGATTAAATCGTTGTGGTGGTCTTCCAGTGCCTCCCCCTTTCCTTTTTTTTGGTACAATTCCGCAACCGTGATTTGTTTCCCTTTTTTATTTGAAATTTTCTTTCACAACCCGGGGATGCACGAGTTGAAGTGCTCAACGATTGGTTGACAGTGCGGGGGAGCAGAATGTTCTGACGAAACTCGGGCTTCTCTCTCGCCTTTCTCCGGTACTTCTATGCTGTCTCTATGGTACTTCTCGGGTACTTTTTCCTCTCCTGTTTCGTAATTTTCTAGTGCCAGTGTGAGACCCGTGACGTTCTTGAATCTCAGTCGGTTTCCGCATTCTGTCACAGACAATAACAGACTGGTGGTGACGGTCGGAGTGTAGGATTGGGTCTGAAAGCAAGTGATGGAGATGTGAATAAGTAGGGGGGTTGGGACAGAGGGCGGGTATGAGGATGGTGATGGAATGTTACTCCGAATGGAATTTGCCTGAATTTGATTCCATATATGGCAACCAGGAAATTGTTTTTTTTAAATCGTCCTTCATAGTTAAACCAACAATTCTAGACTACGGTGTTTAAAGCAGAAATAGCATTGCGAAACCAAGGTTAAAAATGATTAGACCGGACCGGTCAATCGGGGGTTCGAGTCCAGACTGTAAGAAGTAAAACCTTTACATTTTAGCTGCTGTCTAGCATGCCTCTTTGCAACAAACTTTTCAAAGATACATCGCAATATGTGTCTATCCCGATTTGCTCTTTCCACTATCATTACTTTTATACGATTGTTATCTATTATCCTTTTTTAAATGCATATTTTCAAAAAACATCGTTGTTGTTTTTTTTAACATCATCACATAATGATAATACCGTTCCTACACTGCATCCCACGGCACCTCCTCCAGGGAAATCAAGGTGTTGATGCACAGACAACACACAGAGCTCTTACATGGAGGCTGTCGGTCGGCTGCACATTCTGTCTGATGTGTGCTTCATATTTGTAATTGGAAAGAAATCAGAAAAGGAGAGGGGAAGGAAGGGGGAATTAAAGAGAAAGGTAGAAGGGGATGGAGGAAGGGGAGGGGAAGATTGAAGGGAAAGGTAGAAGGAGGAGGGGGGGAGAAGATTGACGGGGGATGGGGGAGGGGAGGGGAATATTGAAGGGGGATGCAGGAGGGGGAGGGGAAGATAGAAAGGAAAGGTAGAAGGAGGAGGTGGGGGGATGACGATTCACCAGCACCATAACTCAAAGGGTAGATTCAGGGGTTGGAATATCAGCTGCATCTGACACACACAAACACCCAACACCCCCCTCCCTCCACCCCCACCCCCCCCCCCCCAACAAAAAACTTGATGCCGTAGAGAAAAATGATTCTTCGGCGGAAAATTTTACCCAAATTCTGTTCTTCGGAAATAACTAATGTCATCTTTTGTGGGGGTTTAATGTTGTATATCAAATTATAACTGTCGAAAATAATCCCATAAGGGATGTGGTACTTCTTGTTCTAATTACGATAATTTATTTTGGATTTTGTAGTTTATTTCTCTATAATACAGCAGCAGTTACCTAAAATATATTGAAAAATATATTTATTTAACAACCACCAAACCTAACAAAGTTATCATTCTCATGTCTGTTTTTGAAATAGAACTAAATTAGGAATGTTATTTAGCGGTGGGTGGTTTAAAGCTGATGTAGAAGAATAGAAGAATGTATGATAAGAAAAACGAAAGGTTTATGAAAAAAAAACATTTTATCACACCTTAATTTCATGAAAAACCTGGACTTTCACTCTTAAAATTATTTTCAGTCTGAGAATGAAAAGTATTTTTGGGAGCAATTTTAGGATTTTTATAAACATAATGGTCATTTCCAAGTTGGTCGCTATTTCCATGACACTCTGATTTTTTCTTTTTTTGTTTCTTTTAAAATTTATTTCAGATATAGAAGAATTATGACACTTCCAAAAAGGTTTACCCTATGGTAAATGTTTCGAAAAATGTTTTTTTGTTTAGTAGCACGATCCCTTAACTGCTGTCTCTCCAGGCGCGAACCGTCGGAATCAGGTTGGCCCGGTGTCAATATACCATGATATATCCTGACTGAGTGAGATATTCGAACGAGTCATCCATTCAACATTGTGTGACAGCAATGGCCAATTGGTATAGAGAGCTCTTGATAACATATACGGAAAATCTGTTAAAAGGGCAGTTAAGCAGATAGCAATCGACGACGACGACAATAATAAAAATGCGAATAAGATAAAGGACGACAAAAAAAAGAGGACAAAGGACACATAACATTAGGATACCACATTATAAGAAATGGATCAAAAGACGAGATAATTATTTTTTACAAAAGATCATAAGCAAAGCCATGACACAAAACAAAGATATAAAGATTTTAAAAAATCGACATAAAGGGCTTATTATGTGATCAAGGAAAGGATCTTTCTTTCTTTTAGTGTGTGTAAAACAATTTGCCGCAGCGCTCGACATTAACGACTCTGGGTGATAAGGAAGCCTCGTAGCCATTGGTTGGATAATATCATTACGGGATAATTTCTGCCGATAGCTACTCTCGTCTCGTTTGAGGATAAAAGATAAAACAACATTAACAACAACAATAACGAAGAAGATAAACAACAAAACCAAAGCAATCAGTCAGTATTGGAGGGACAACTTTAGAATTTTGCTAAAGACACCGAGGGAAGAGATGTATGTTGTGAACATTGTCGATATCGCATCTTAAACGTTGCTAAAATGTAAAGCAACAAAGACACATGACCCCTCCTCACCCCCCCCCCCCCGCCACCTCCACCCCTTTAACAAAACAACAGAAGTATGACTCAAAAGAAACAAAATAATTTTTTTTAAATTCCCCAAACAACCTTAACCTCTCCCAAAAAACAACAACAAACCAACCCTGTTAGAAAAAAAGAAATAAGAAAATAATCTAATTGATGAAGACCAATTTTCCTATATGTAATTGTGTAACTTTGACCCACTCAATTGTTCAACATTCTGCTTTTCCCCCCACAAACGCAATAATACAGTTTTAAACTATGTGACTTTCTCAACCTCATCCAACCCCAAGCACCAGTATCACAACAACTATTTTCACCAACCACAACCACCAACACCAGTATCACAACAACTGTCTCACCAAACAGCCGTCAGGTTGAAATTGCGTGATACAAACGACAAAAATAAAATAACAAGAAAATCTTGTTAAATTTGTTTTTTAAATTGAATGGAATAGTGTCCCTTTTTCTCTCTGTGGAAAGTCCATCCTCTTTTTATGTGCAAATTGAGTTTCCTCCCTTGAACGACTTTAGAGTTCCTCTCCTTTGTTTTCCCCCTTGACAGCCTCAGTTTTGTCGCCGTTCTCTCCTACGCAAGGGAGAGAATGCCAGGACAAAATATCCAGACTCGATTCCGGCTCATTATCTGTGTAGATCAGCTGTCAGTTTCCTGGGGTTTTTTTTGTCTTGACGACTCATCTGCACCCTCTCTTCCTCTCTCTCTTTTCTCTCTCTCTCTCTCTTTCTCTTTCTCTCTCTCTCTCTCTCTCTCTCTCTCTCTCTCTCTCACACACACACACACACACCCTCTCTTTCTATCATCTTTCATATTTCTGTACCTCTCTGTCCCTCTCTCTTATATCTTTGATCCCTCTCTCTTTCTTTCTCTCTATCTCAATTCTCGCCCTACTCGCCATCGTCTTGTTCCTATCCTATCACTCCCTATCTATCTCCCCCATCCCACTTCTCCTCCCTATTTCGGTCACACATTAATGTCCCAAAGGGGCACTAGCTAAAACCAAGTCACTGAAAAGAAAACATTTGAACAAGAACTAATTTACCTCTTTTTTCCATTTGAGTTCAGTAGATGGGCTTTTGCCGTGCAGGCTAATTTCACTTAAGTCCGTTTCATAACAAAGGTCCACGATTCTAATGTTTAAATTATTCTTAAAACGATCTTTGGTGTTTCGGTTAAATTATGTGTAGCCATTCTGTCGATAAGACAACAGGCTAACAAAAAATAAACGTGCATTTGTATCATAATACGAACTATTCATGTTGGAAATTGGCTCAGTTTACGCATTCCAATGCTATATCAAAATACTCTCAAAATTTACATTTTCTCATATCACATAAATCAGATTTAAGTAAACTGGTATTGCTCACTCAGTAAACTGGTGTAAGAACAGGAAAATCTAAAATATTTTTTATCTAGTTAGTAGTTTTTGAAGTAAAAAAAATATCAACATCGGAAGGGTTGAATATTCGGTCAGAATACAACCCTGCTATAAAAGGGTCAACATGTATTTGGTTATTTAAAGAATTTGACTAGCTAACGTGTTGTCACATGGAGATAAACAGACTGTGTTCATCTGATTATTTCAACCAGCCAAAAACGTATTATCCTTTATGCCAAACAAAGGCAATTTCCCTTTCCTCTGAGTTTACTGGCGTATAACGATAGCCTGTCATAACACTTTTGCCACCTCTTGCCAGGTATTTTCGACCGTAATGTCACCAACCGGACGATGCTGGCATACCGCCACTTCCTGAGCATCATCCACACGCCACCAAAGCACTTCCGGTTCATGAAGTTAAAGGCCATTGTGGATCGCTACTTGGAGTTGCCCCCCTTTAACGAGTCCAACGTCTACAAACAAACAAACGGGCCTAGAGAGGTAGGTACTACTACTACGACGACTACGACTACTACTACTTCTACTTCGACTACTACTACTACTAATAATGATAATAATACTATTAATGGTGATGGTAATATTCATAATGATTATTATTATATTGATAACAACATCCAAAGTAAGTAAAACTTATATTACCCTTTGTTTGACCCCAAAAGAAAATTGGTTTTTCTGACCTGTCCCAAAGGAAGACCAGGACAACCCGGACGTCAGCCGGTACTAGTTCGGTCGGTGGCCTTTGAAAAAAAAATAATACATGCAGCCTGGACCCACACCTTATTTACTTGCATTACGCGCTGAAATAATCAGTGAGCGGTGCAGTAATCAAGTTCTCGGATTATATTGGACACTGCAGCGAACAAGTAATTGTTGTTGTTGCTGTCACTGTATACTTAACATTTATTATTCCCTCCACCTCCGACATCCGTCTCATAATCCATACACAGACGCACGCATGCATACATGACATTAACTCTTTAAAGAATTGCTCGGACAGCCTTTTGTTAGACTGTATTATGTTCAGCTAAGCTTGGTTAAGCCCCCAGTCAAAGCAGAGGCGAAATGATGTCCAAAACTGCACACCAAAGATCAGTAAAGACATTGAAAGCCTATTTTACTGGATGAATTATACTATACTAGACTATGACAACATGGCTTAGCTACTTATCACATTGCCTAACACGGAAGCAGCCGCGTTTGTTTATTTACGAGATTCTGTGGCAAGTACATTGGGCGCGGTGGCCGATCTGGTAGTGACGTAAACCGGACGATGCTGGCATACCGCCACTTTCTGAGCTGGCAGCAACACTCGGCCCAGCCGAGTCAGTCAGTTAATTGGAAGAATAAGAAGAAGTAAAGCCCTCAGAACCAGGTTGAATTCCTACCAGTGACACAAGGTTTTCTTTAGAGCAATGACATTTGCTCTAGTTGCCCCAAATTATGATCTCTGCGTAAAAATATGTATCGACTCTCATGATAGGTTTGGAAAATGATATCATTCGATAGACCATAGAAGGTGGTCATGATTTACAGAATTGTCCGTTTCACGTTTATCACCTCATGAATTGCAATTATGTTTGCTGCCACTGTTTTATCAAAGATGTACAATCACTTTAAACAATAGTTTCCTCATTGTTGGTAGAGTGACATCTCAGACATAAATAATCACCCATGTAGACTCTCTCTCTCTCTCTCTCTCTTTCTCTTTCTCTTTCTCTCTATCTCTCTCTTTCTCTCTCTCTCCTCACACACACACACACACACACACACACACAATCACAAAAAGCCCCTCAAACTAGTACCCAAACATATCTCTCCAACCACACACACACAAACACACACACACACATAATGTACACACGCACACACACACACACACAAACACACACATACATGCACACGCTCTCTTTTGATCTAGGAGGTCATGATTCAAGATATTTTAATGTTCACAACGTCTGCATTGCATATAAATTCCTTTATTAGATCTTAAGAATGGCTTCGTGACTAGTATTGAACAGCTACAAAGACCTGTCTGGGAGCAAAGGGGAAGTGACAACTGGCCTTTTATCATGGTGTCTTTATGCTGAATGACATTATTTTTCTTTGCTTTTTTCCCCACTTCTTAATACCACATCATACCGTCCGTATGTTTGATTACAATGGTGCAATGGGACTTGTGATCGGTAGTTCTCTCGCCCCACACCCGTCCACCAACCCTCTCATCCACCATCAACCACCCACACATACTCCAAATTGCGCCAAGATGCGGCCTTCCCGGCTGCATAGAGTTTATTTCTACTCGATATGTCTAACCATCTTATTCCTGTCATCATTTCACCTGCTCCGTTCATGCTCCTCCATCCAACTCCTCTCCCCACTCCCTCCTTCCCTCTCTGTCATCCCATCCACCCTCCCCTCCATCCTTTATCCCACCCTCCTCCCTTTTTTGCTATTCCCTTACTCCCATCGCTAATTTCCCCCAAAATCCTCCCCTCCTCCTCCACCTCCCTTCTCCCCTCTCTAAAACCTATGTTCCCCACCTACCATGTCTTATTTCCTACCCCACCCCAATCCCCATCCTCCCACCCCTATTGTCCTTCCTTCTCACCAATCACCCGTACCCTATCCAATCTCCCTCCTCCCTCACTCCACCACTCCCCCATCCTCTCACAATCCCATCTTCTCTTCACTCCCCCCCCCCCCAATACGTCACCTGTACCCCCCTTCCAGATCCGTCCCGAAGCAGCTTACCTGTACGACGCAGTGAACATCTACGCCAGGGTGGTGCACCAGATGCTGGAGGAAGGCATGGACCCCAGGGACGGCAGGGAGGTCATCAGACGGATTCAGGGCATCACCTACAAGAGTAAGATCCGAGAGCCATAGAGAGTAGCAGGCAGTTTTATCAGCATATCTTCTCTGGAATAGCATCCCGCTTTTAGCCATCGCGCTTTAAGCCTTTCACAGCGGGGTCTGATTCTCATCGAACAGAAAAATGAAAAATATTTTACGATCTGCCAGTTTTTATACCAGATAAATCGGATTCACCTTATCTAAGGTTACGGCTGTTTGAAGTGTTTGCATGATCTGCTCGGTGAGACCCAAACCCCGCTGTGAAAGGGTTAACACTCACAGACACACATGATCTGCGTATTGCAGTCGTAGTTGCAGAAAGTTATCCAGCCTGTTATTCAATGCCTCTGTAAGATCAGTTATCTTACTCCCCTTCTTAATTAAGTTACAGTAAAAGTTTTTTTAACCCTTTTTTTTTTGTCCAATAGGAAATTTTCTCCTTTTTTTGGCATATCCCAAAAGGAACACTAGGACATGCAGAGGGTCTGCTTCAGTGCAATTAACTCCCAATTTGTTAGAGGTGAAGTACCTTGCCCAAGGGTACAAAGTCACCAGGAGCTTTTTTAAAAAACATCTTTGGGAGAGATTTTTAGAGACTCCAATACTCTCCATCACCAGTTTGACATTAAGCGACCCCCCCCCCCCCCCACTTCCATAAGTCCCCCTTCTCTTTATACGGGCGCCGAAACTTAATTGGTAGGGCGTCTGCATTGGCCCCGGCAGGTCGGAGATTCGGGTCCCGCTCGTAATCGGCATTTTAACAATGGTGTCCCGCCGGTCGCTTGACATTATGGTAATAATGCTTGCAGAGAATAGTTGGCCCGGTTTTAATAATATATCAATGCGAGTCACTCGATTGTGTCAACTATTTGTCTTTGTATGCACATTCATTTATTTGTTTGAAGAGCTCCTCCTTTTATATGGCCTAAATGTTTTAAAAAGCATTAATTAAACTAAGACAACAACGCACTAACCGGCAGCCAATAACCTCTTTTCCTCCCTACCCCTCCATCTTTCTTTTCACCGCCTGCCCTACCCACCAATAACCTCCCTAACCCCGCAACCCTCCCTATACCTCTTTCTTCCTCAATCCTGCTTCCTCCTACTCTCCCCCCTCCCCTCTGCATCCTCCCCTTCCCCCCTCTGCACCCTCCCTCTTCCTCCTCTGCACCCTCCCTCCCCCCTCTGCACCCTCCCTCTGCACCCTCTTCCTCTCCCCCTCTGCACCCTCCCTCTGCACCCTCTTCCTCTCCCCCTCTGCACTCTCCCTCTCCAGGTGCTTACGGCTACATGAGTAAGATAAACGACCATGGAGATGCGCTGGGCAACTTTTCTGTCATTGTCCGCAAACACGCGCCAGACTCGGAGAGCAAATGGGGAATGTACCCTGTGGGGACATTCAGGCCCGACAGCCAAGGGGGACCCATCCCGGTAAGTATGACACGCTGCGTGATATCTTAT
>JAUEKZ010252155.1:0-19756 GCA_031471865.1 Melibe leonina
TACATACATACATACATACATACATACATACATACATACATACATACATACATACATACAAACATACATACATACATCTGGAAAACCATCCCAAAATATGTACAATAGTATCAGTATTTCTTTAAGAAAACAACCATCATAAATTTTCCTTCACAGTACTTATTGGCATTTAAAGAAATCCATTCTACTTACTCCATCATTGTCAGTTGCAACAATGCTGATGATGGACGTGCCAATGACAGTGCGCTCCGACACTGTAGTAGAGTATGTTTGTTGAGAGAACAAAGGACTGTTCACATTGCGCCTCATTGTGATAAACAGGTCTGCGGTGTCCTTACGAACTGGGCTGGCACTATCGAAGACTTCAATGCGAAGCTGGTCAGATAAAGAAAAATTGACAAAATGTTGATAAAGAATGCAAGATGTTTTTTCGGCTAAAGATAAAAGACAAATTGTCATGTCTTTGTAAAAGAAATATAGAACATATTCATTATTCAAAGTAAACAAAATGACTAAAAAGAAAATTAAAAATTTGCCCCTAGTCTTGATTTATTTGATTGCAAGTTAAAAGTCATCAATCTTGTTTTTTTTCTAAACTCACAACAAACTATTTTGTTGTGTTAGACAAGTATTATAAGGAGTTTGTTAATGTGCTTTATCTTTATGACTAATCTTTCTTTTCCTATGATGTCCTTTCCAAATTTTTAATAGCTCTATTTGCAAAATCTAACCCATTTCAAAGGGCTTTTGAAGGCTTTCAGCCTGTATAATCTGTGTACATGATATGATATGATATGATATGACATGATAATAGTACAAAACCCCTCACTGTGTAGTCCAGAGATTTGTCATCCCTGAGATCTCCTCGCACCACAACTCCGCCTTGAGCGTTGACCGTGAAAAAGGTGGGAGCTGGTGGCTCTCCAATCACCACAAAGGTCAACTGACCCTGGAATTGGCATCAGTGACAAATTAGAATGAAGTCAAATCAGGTACAATAAAAATGTATTTAAGGCAAAAAAATTAAGTACAAGGAAATAGTTAAATTTGTCACACATTCCAAAGATTATTTATAATTCAATAAGAGGGGGGGAGGGGGGGGGGAGCTTTATAGACTCATAATTCCTTGGCTTAAAAAAATGTTCCATGAAAATGTAGATGAAACAAGAAAAAGCATTTATTGTTATCAAAAAAAAAAAAAAATAAGGAGCAATGGTGAGGGATATCACATTACCTCAAGATCTGGATCAGTCGCCGACACGGTGAAAATCACAGAGTTGTTGGGAGTCAGCTCACTGATAGTGACAGTGTATGGTTCACTCACAAACTGGGGAGGGAATTCATCCCTTTCTACAATGACTTCAACTTGAGCTATAGAAGATCGGGACGGACGACCACTATCAGTGGCAACAGCAGTGAACTGTGGATACAAAATGTTTTATGACTTTAGATAAAAATAGAATACAAATGGTATTATGAGAACGTTTAATTTTTCAAAAAATAAAAAAATAACATTATTCTGTAGATTTTCTTTTAATTTTTTACTGTTATATTCATTATCTGATTTTGTGTTGTGTGTTGATTGTTCCTTGTATATTCCTTTCATACATTTATCAATTCCAATAAAACTTGCTGGTATGATTTCATTGCATTTCTCTTTGAAGCGATTCTTAAAAATAATATTCCAGTTTAAACAATTAAAGAAAAGTTTTGTTACAAATTCATACTTATATTCTGTAATGAAACAAAAGGAAAGAAATTAATCTCATGAACTTAGAAAGTCTTCTCACCGAAAAGCGATCTACACCGACATTAAGAAGAGGTTGTCTGAGGAAAATGCCACCTGTGTTTCTCTCAATGTAAAAGAATGAAGAAATAGTTCCAATTGCAGAAACAGAATCTGCAGTCAGTGAGTAGGTCACAGTGTCCTGTAATTAAAAAAACCCACAAATCAAGAAACTATTAAAATTACCTAATTCTTCCATTAATGACAGCATAAATATCATACTGATTAATTCATTACATTCTTTTTAACAAATCAATCAAATCAAAAATGTCACTAAAAATGGCTACAAGTGCCTTACTCTAGAACCAAACATCAACAATTAATTAGTGGAGTAACCTCCCATCTCTGATTTTTAAGAAGCCATCCTTGATTTGGAATATTTTATTAAAGAAAGAATTGTTAATGCAAAATTAGATAAATTCCTAACATGGTCTACAAGAATGCACCATAGGTGATATGCATACAAAATGAAAGAAGAAATAGACAATCAAGTGTCGAAAAAAGTCTTTGGCAGTATTTGACAAATATAATTCAAAGTAAACTCAAGTGCAGAGAAAATTCTTTAAATAGAAATCTCACTACAGACAGGTGAAAAAGGAAAATGTACACGTACATTATCTGCATCCACAGCTGTTACAGTGAGTACATCTGTCGTCTGAGGATAATCCTCTGGAATGATCTTGGTGTACCGGGTGCTGGTAAACACTGGTGGGTTGATGTTACGCACAATAGAGATAGCAATGTCAGCTGTTCCTCTCTGGTTGGGCACCAGTGAGTCATAGCACACCACTTGCAGCTTTTGGGTATTTGGTTAGTTGAGAGGAAGGAAAACAAATTATATTGAAGACAACATTTTTTTTTTTTAATCCAAATGTTTGTCAAAGATGTAAAATATCTTTTTTTTTTTATATTCTGACGGCATCAAGATCAGGCCTATGAAATAATCCAGTCTATTATCTGCAGTCAGTCAGCTCATCATATTTTGTTGAGAGAATGTCAATTCTTTTTAGCATTTTTCACATAAAAAAACAGCTAGCATGGAATATGCATACATGCCACTAAGTTTTAAACTCACAAACCTTGTTTCATTTCTCACTTGATAATTTTGGAGATTTGTAGATTAGAATTATCTTACTGTGATGATTTCAAACAAATGAATAATACAATTATGTCAGTATAGCCAAAGCATTACTTGTACTACAGAAAAAATCATGTACCGTGTAATCTTCCCGAGCAAAACCGTCATTCCTGAGGTTCTGTGTGATGGTCACCACACCTGTAGTTCTGTTAATAGCAAAGAAGCTCTGGGCTGGGTACAGACCAATACTCTCGTACAGAAGTGTTCCCTGTATGAAGCAAAATATTAAGTTTTATAATGCAAGGTTTAAAATGAAAGCCTGTGGCATATCCAATACAAAACTGGTAAATCAATTCTCATTTCAATGCACACTCTTAAAAGTTTTATAAGTGAAGAAGATACTTTTTGTAAAGGATGAAAATAAATGTTGGTATGACTATCCAACAGACAAATTTCAGAAATTTCAGCCCTTTTCATAGGAAAGGTAAATCTATTAACCTTGAGGTCTTGGTCCTCTCCCTCAACTGCAAATATAGTGCTACCAACAGCTCGAGTCTCTTGGACAATGGAACGGTATGGAGTGTTCAGGAAGACTGGGGCAAACTGATTACGGGACACTCTGACGAGCACATTCGTTTCATCAGTTCTCACTGGAATTTGTTGATCAGATGCGACAATTCTCAGCTGGTGAAAATAAAGATGAGACAAACCATGGAATTAATGTCCAAATTCAAGGTTCAATACTATGAAAATTTTCCCCTGTTTTGAATGCTCATAAAACATCAAATATTAGAAATGAGACCATTATTTTAAATGTAGTACAGGTTAAATACTTGTAACTTACAAACAAAGTCTATAAGATAAGATAACATTCAACAAATACTTGAAATAATCAAATATTTTGCTTACATTGAAGGAGGTAGAAGCAGTAAGACTCAGCTGTCGGGTCAAATAGATATCTCCTGTGTCAGGATTCAAGTAGAAAAAGTCCAATGCTGTATCTTCACCGAGTAAGCTGTAACGAATTGTGTCCTGAAAACCATATCAAAAAGATATATATATATATGTACATTTACCTGTTTGACATAATAACAGTTATTTTGTTAGTTCCAAACCACCCCAAAAGTAGGAATAGGTTATGATAACATTGTAATCATCTCTAAAGTTTAGGCCTATCCTTCTTTGGATCTTTATGTACAAATAATATTTTTAGACTAAAATGAATAAGACCCTCTAAAAGTAATTTTTTTCAATTCATTATTCTCTAAGAGAGTATTAAGGAGAAAAAATGACATTCCCTCTTTGACAATAAACTTTGACAAAATCATTACTTACGTTATCATTATCAATTGCTGTAACTCTAAAGACACTGCCACCTAAGCCAAACTCTTCTGTTAAATCAACAGTGTAAGGCTCCTGGATAAAGAACGGAGGATTCTCATTGCGCACAACAAAAATGTTGACTACTGCTGTAGTGCGCTGTTGTGGGAATGCAGTGTCATAGGCAATGACGACAAGCTGAAAAATATAATAAAAGATTTACAAAATTTTGAAATAGTTTGATTAATTTTGACTTTGACTTACTTTGCCTCCTAATTGTCAGACTGGGACACCTCGGCAGCCTCCCAAACGCTCCTGGTCAATAATTTCCATTGGGCTCTGTCTTCTGCTAGTGATTTTATTATAGTCAGGTCTTTATGGAACTTTAATTGTTGATGGATCTGCAGGCGTTTTCTCTTGTAAACACAGTACATCTATTTTGTAATTCACACAGTCCTGAATTATTTATTGTCTTTGCTGTTCTCGGATCTTACATTGAACATAGTGATATTTATATTGTTGGAATACATTCAAGAAGCTTTAAAGACAACATAGTACCAACTGGTGTCAGCTATTTTGACCGGATACCTTGAGATTATTTTGAACGCACTCTGCTCATATTTCTTCATTTACATTTTCTTCAAAAACATAATGTGTCATGAAAAATTATGATCTTCAAGAGAACCAAATATAGAATAAAACACAGTAAATGCTGACAATGACTTACCCTATAATTTTGAATAGTGTCAATGGTGAGACCGATGCGTGGAGAAATTACACCAGTAGAAGAATTGACAGCAAAATAGCTTGGAGCGGGGGCATCTCCAACAACTTCATATACAATGGAGCCCTGGCAAAAAAAAAGATAATTTGTGTTAAAGTTTGAACATTTCCTCTCTTGCATCTTCTTTTGATTTCTCCCTCAAAAGCTTTGTAATTCTTTGCTTTTTATAAGATATTATATAATCATGGCCGTTTTGTAGACAAAAGAGAAAAATAAGAATATAGAATCTAAAAAGTTCTCAAATTTCTTTTTTACATCCCTTTTCATGCTTTAAGTCCTTCCCATTCTTTTCATCTCTTTTATGCTTTGCTTTTCTCAATATTTGATACCTTTCTTTGAAAAAAGAATCAGTTTTCATAATGATAGTAACTCATAGATATATACAGCGATATTTCTCAACAGAGCTCTTACTTAATATTCAATTTTACCTGCAAATCAGAATCAACAGCTGTCACTCGATAAACACTAAGTGCAATCTGAACTCCATCTGAGATGCTGAAACTGTAAGGAGTATCTACAAACACAGGTGCAATGCTGCGCAGCACATTGATCACAACTGTAGCGTTTGTGACCTTGGCATTCTGACGTTGATCACTGGCTTGAACAACACACTGTAAATATGTAATAAGATAAATCAGCATTTGTTGAAGACATTCTTAATGAAAAGCATGCAAAACCAAATATCTATTGGCAGTGGAGAATGGAATCAAACCAATAAAACTTTCAAGAGAATGAAGTTAATAGATGGATTGTAAATAAAGTGAATCTATGGATTTAAAAGGTTCTCAGTCTCACAATATATCCCATTTACTGTGATTAGGATTGTCATAGTTTTGTTAAACTGTCAAAGAGCTATAAATTTTGTGGAGGAACTTGCAATCTATCAAAGAAGCAATAAGGGATTTATAATTGAAAAAATATTTTCTTTTTAATGCACTGAGGAGAAAAGTATGGATTGGCTTACCACATATCTGTTGATGGTGTTCTGGAACAGTGTTTGTCTGAGGGAGAAAGCCCCTGTATCAGGAGAGATGTAGAAATAATCCAGGCATCCACTTTCATCAAGAAGCCTATATGAGGGCGCATCCTGAAAACATTGAGTAAATCAAGAGAATTGATAACAAATCTTATAGTTTTTAATGCTTTTACACCATCAGATGTGTACACTGATGCTACTTATTTTATTGCAAGAACTATCTAGATCATAACATTGATAATTTCTCAGCTCTTAAAAATTGTTCATGTTCATGCTATACAAAAAAAAAAAAACCAAGGTTCATGAAAAAGTATGTCATTGCAACTACTATTAAACTATTTATAAATGAAACTGTTTTTTTAAGGATAGAGAGGGTTTTTTTTCAATTAAATTAACTGTAATCTAGCACATGAAGCTTGTGTAAATCACTGATAGCTTTTTCTTACCCCATCCTGGTCTATAGCATCCACAGTCAAAATGAGGCTGCCAGCAGGCAGATATTCTGCAACTGTTTGCACGTAAGACTGAAGCCTGAAGACTGGGGCACTAGGGTTGCGAATCACAGTGATAAAAACATTTGCGGCACCCAGATTTGTGGGGTAGAATGTATCATAGGCTCTCAATGACAACTGAAAAAAAAACATTTGAAAAGAAAAAGAGATTCAATATCTTCCAATTTCTATAAAAAACAAACTGTTTTGAAAATCTTGATTATCAAAGAACAGATGTAAGATCTACAGAATTCTTTTTTTTTTATTGTATTTTTCACATAAATTCAAAGATTGTATAACTGATGGTGATGTAGACATTCATACATTGTATATTATTACTCTCAGGTATACAAAAATGAAGACACTTTGATATCTTAAAACTTGGATAAAATTGGGGGGTGGAAGGATCCTCAAATGAGAGCTGATGCAATCTATCATTTTTCAAACCCATAGATCCAGATTCAAGATTTTTCCTTACTTTATTTTTTTTCGTTTGAACCAAATGTTGATTGCATTTGTAATAAAAACTAGGTACTCATGTTGCGATAGATCTATCGCTACTTACCACATATTGATCCAGACTATCTTGTCGCAAATCTTTCTTTACTCGGACCAGACCTGTCACTTCATTCAATGAGAAAAATGCCAGTGCTGAACCATCACCAATGGCCTCGTATCGGATTGTGTTCTGCAAAAATTAAGCCATGGATGTTTCATATAAACCCCGCAGAAGTAGAAGAGATAATATTTAATGCATTTTGAAATCAATAAAAGCATCAGTGAGAAATAGCAATTAGGGTTAAGTTGAAATTTTAAAACCTTTCGAAAGACAACAACAAAAAAAACATGTAATAAATAAATATTATCGTATAACGAGTTGATGCGTACCTGCAAGTCATTGTCAGTGGCACTCACAACAATAACAGTATCATTAATACTTGATGTTTCAAGGATTGTCACAAAGTAGTCTGAAATACTGAAGACAGGTTTGAACTCATCCCTTTGAATATTGATTTGCACAGATGCCTGATCATTCCTCTGAGGATATCCACTGTCTCTGGTCAGTACAGTGAACTGAAAGAATAGAATAGAAATTAGAATTTCTTTAAATAAATTGTCTGTATTATCTCCAAAAGCATGTTAAGCATGTGTGTCTGTATGAGTCATAAAATAGATGTTGGCAGTAGGCGAAATTGGCAGTACAATGGGTGGCAGTATAACAAGGGATAAAATCAAGTGGATGTATGATTCAGGAAGATGATGAGAATACTTTTATGAAATGCTGTATCATGATATGTTGATGTGTATCATTGTTTTTGTTGTGTCAAACTCCAATAAATGTTAAGTGCAGCAGAGACCTTTTAATTGGATACCAGGCATTACATAAGTTTATATTCATTATTCTATCATATCAATTTTATTTCTATTGTTGTTAGTTATATCATCTCTAGCTCCATACTCCAAGAGTTAGACCATCTGCATCAAAATCAGTAGGTAGGTGGTTGAAATCTTGGATGAGTCAAGCCTAAATTGTTAAATTTGGCATTTTAGCGGTTTTCCTGTGACGTTCAGCATTTTGGGAACAGTGCTAAGACTGGTTAGCCTGGTGTAAGTATACTCTGACTGGGTCAAATATTAAATTAACTTGTCTAGAGAGCTTTGCCTTTGATATGAATTATCCCTTTCACAGCGAGGTCTGATTCTAACCCAACTGAAAATGCAAAATCATTCTAATGTACGCGTTCTTATGCCAGATAATCAGATTTCAGTGAACTGATATATGCCAAAAGCCTGAAATTCAGGCTTTTTGCGTATGTCAGTCCACTGAACTCACTAATTCATCTGGCATAAGAACATGCAAACCCTGATGATTTTAGTGAAAGTGTTAAACTAACCGTGTATCAAAATAATTAAACACTTATGTTTAAAGCAATATAACTGCCTCCATTTCAGATTTTTTTTTACATGAAGCTCAATTTCCTTTCTTAGTAATGTAACCTTCTCTAGCACAATCAACTAACCAAATATCCATTCTGGTCACTTTCTGTCAGGCTTCGTCTGATGAAGATGACACCAGATGTCGGATTGATGTAAAAGAATTCTTCAGCTTCAATACCATTCTGAGAGCTGATGTCAATTTCATAACTGACAGTGTCCTGGTTGGTTAAAGAAAATCATATTTTCAGATATTCATGATAGTAAAGCATGACAGGGCGATGAGCAAATGAGATTTTTATTAATTGAATCATGACTGCTATTGATTACCATATCCAAAGTTTTTTTTCATATAAATTTTTCATCACTGAATTTTTAGATGTTAGATATAATATTATGTAGGAATCATAGCATACATTTTATGAGCATGACTCTATTAATCAACAAGGAATGAATGGTATACTCTAGGTACTGTTTACAATGTCCCCTGACAGTTTAAAAAGTAATACAAAAGAATTTGTTAACTAAATTATCATTTTACAAATAGTTTTAACAAAAGACTTACTCCATCTGCATCAGTTGCTGTGACAGCAACCACTCTCTGGCCTTCAGGCAGAGATTCAGCAATAGTTTCCACATAGAACTCACTGCTGAATTGCGGTGCATTTGGATTACGTGTTACATCAATACGAACATCCTCAGCAACGCGTACATCAGGTCGCAAAACTTCATAGGCCTCAATTCTCAACTGAAATAAAATTGCATTAATCACTAGTTATTCATCAAAAATAAATGTCACCATTTAAAAATATCAGCCAGTAGCAAAAGCTAGGTCTTCTTTTATGAAACAATTACACATAGAAAAATGGTATACTATTAAGAGGCTCTTTTACCAAAAGAGTTTATCCAGCATTCACATTTTTTTTATCAGTCAAAAGTAATCGGATAACTCACCACATACAGTAGAGAAGCAAATGGATCATTGAGAATACTTTGCTTCAGCGTGATTTGTCCATTGGTTGAATCTAAACTGAAATAAGTATTTCCAGGGAAATAGCCAACCAAGCTAAAAGCAATATCACTCTGGAAAAAAAAAGGAAAAGCAATTGGTATGAATTGATATGGTAACTTTTGATCTTAAAAACAAGATTTGCAGAAAGATTAAGAATAATTAAATATTCTTTTCAAAGATAGGTGAGAACATTTATCAGCTTATCAGATATCTCTCTCTCTTCTGCCTTCCATGATTGGGTAAAGGACTGGAAGGAGGAGGCATAGTCAAACAAAACTACTACTCTGTCTCTCTCACTCTCTGTCTCTCTCTTTTATTTTTTCTTTTGCTGTGTTTTGTTTTGAGTAAATATCAAAAGAGAAGATGTTATGTTCATTAAAGATGTATTTATATTGATATCTGATAAAATCATAAACAAGTGATTTAAGCTTTCTATTGTCTTGTTACTGCTTCTATAAATCATGAACACTGTTGTAACCAAAATGCAAAATACTCACTCTTGAATCTGGATCAATTGCATTCACCCTGAATACGGTGGAGTTAACAGCTCTGTTGACATCAATGATAGTCCTGTATGGAGTGTTGACAAATACTGGTGGTTGATCAATAACTCTGTTGATAATTATGCGTACGGATGCCAAGGCATTTCGTCCTCGGTTGTCTTTGGCATTGACAGTGAGCTGAAATAGATTGAGGCAAGATCAAAGGATTATTACATGTATGACAAAAAAAGGAAAACTAGGTGAAGAAATGGTAAAAAATATGGTTTACAAATTTGGCATTAAGTATTCTTTAATCTAGAAATAAATGTATACGATATACATAAAACTTCTTCTTCTCGTCTTCTTCCAATTAACTGACTGACTCGGCTCCGCATTTAATAATCATATAGCTTATCATCAGGTTTATGTTAAACATCTAACAATTCTATTTTATACTTTGTCCAGGCACTTATCTTTGATTTATCGTCTTTTCCATAATATGCATTATTTATAAATTCCTACATTAATCTCTGTGATAATCTAACTTCTATTTAGATATTTATCTATCTATCCTTTTTAACTAATACTGATCTATTCTACAATGACTACTTTTACAATGCATTATTTAGTTTATACCGACTGTGATTGCAATTGTAAACAGAATTTCCCCTTTGGGACAAATAAAGTTTACATTATTATTATTATTATTATTATTGTTATTACTATTATTATTATATATAACCCTGAAAGACAAAGATGAACACAAGTAGCCTGGATGGCAGATATACAGTTTTAGGATAGAGACATTGTTTTCACAGCCAGAAAGTAATTTAAATGTATTGTTCATCTCCTATTGGATGAGGTAATGTCTGTGAAGAGTCACACAAAACAATAAAACACCTGAGACAAAAATGAGTATTCTGTCATTAATCTTGAAAGGTCACTTACTGTGTACAGACTAAAAGGTGCTTCAATCAGAGCTCGCCTGTTACTGATTTCACCCGTATCCCGATCAAGGAAGAAGTACAATGTTCCATTTGATGTGGCGTTCAGAAGCTCAAAAGTCACAATATCCTGAAAAACAATTCAAAACATCTTGAAAAATCGGCAGCTTTCATACTTAACTACCTCTAAAAGAGAAAGCCTGTCAATAGTTTATGTATAAAGATGATAATACATTTTGGGGGTACTTTTTTTCTTAAATCTGGAAACACTTGGGTCATGATATTCTAGACTAAGGATAACCTACGTCTTCTGTGATAACAAGCCCTTTTATCTTCTTATGTTTTTTTTAGAGCCAAGGATAACACTTAAAACAACCTTATTCATTTTAGCTTCAAGATGTATTTAAAAATGTTACACACCCCTGCATCCCTGTCCTCTGCTGACACTCTCAAAATGCTTGTTCCAATGGGAATGTCTTCAGTGACAGATTCTTGATAAGTTGCAGATGGTACAAAGATAGGGCCATTGACATTACGAAGTACAAAGATTGTGACATCGCTGGTTGCCCTGTTGCTTGCATATGCCGAATCATAAGCCGTGACTCTGAGCTGAAAAACAAATAGAATGAAAATCTCAGCTTATCATTTCTATAGTAATCAATTATTCATTTTAGTCAATCAAAAAGTTTTCTTTGGAAAGAGTCTGAATTGAAACTGAGAAGATTTTCAAATAAAGACATTATTAGATGAAAGTTTAGTTCACACAAAAAATTATGCATGACCAAATCATAAGGCACTGTTTAAATGGTTAATATGGCACTTCTAAGTGTAATTGAAATAACTAAAAATAAATAAAAAGGGTTGGTTTTTTTTAAAAAGATTAATTCAGGCCGATTTTAATCCCTGAATTGTTTTCTCTACTTCAAGCTTACTGTGTAAGAAGTAGCAAGAAGAGGATCCAACTGCAGCGATTTGATCACATTAACTCTGCCAGTGATGACGTTGATATCAAAGAATTCATTAGCTGGGTAGATTCCAATGACTTGATAAAATATTCTTCCCTGAAATAAAAAAAACAAAAAACATATTTGAAGGTCATCATGAAGAGACAAAATCAATTTCTTTTAGGTGAAGCATGAGAAGAAAGGAAAAATATCATATAATATATAAAAATATCCAGGAATGCATAGCCAGGTCTGTGACTTAATGCAAGATTATACACATAAAAAGTACCAAAATATATCTAAAATATTTGTTACAGAATTTGCTTTTGATTAAATCAGTTGTAATTGGGCTGTTTATCAAAATTGACTTACGACAAGATCTCTATCGTCAGCTTCAACAACAATCACACTGTTTCCAACACCAGTTGTTTCCACAATAGTTGCGTTGTAGTTCTGAGCTAAGAAGAATGGTGGCTGGTTGTCACGAACAACATTGATGAAGACGTTGGTGAAGTCTGATTTTGCAGGGAGACGCTGATCATTCACTGAGATAGTGAGCTTCAGAGGATAAGATAAATGAAAAATATTGAGAATAGATAAATAGCTCAATAACAAGTATATATGCTTACTTACACTCACATAAAATCATTTGGTTTAATATTACTTAAAATAACAAACTTGATTTTTTTTAATTTTCATGATATCATAAAATGTAATGAAAAAAAAAAAGTAAAGTATGGAGACCATAAGCGAATAAAACTTCACTATACTATTTGTGTTCCATTATATTCAAATATTTGGCAAGATCTTAACTGTATAAAACTTACAGTGAATCTGGTGAGATCTGACTCTGCCAGAAGTCTCCTTAAGGTGATGATACCATTATCAGGATTCACATAGAAGAAACCAGCATCCGAGGCATCCGTAGAGATGGAGTATCTCAGTATGTCCTGTGATAAAGAAAATTGAATAGTTTAACAGGTAACAATCAACCAACAAACATTTTTAAGACTTGCAAATACAAATGATAACTATTTCATTTGTACACACTTGAAACCCAACAACTCTTTTATGAATGCATATCACATACATTTAGTTACATTTCTTAAACAAATAAAAATATTATTGAAATATATGTTCATTTTATTTTCATAATCTTAGTTGTAGATATAGAGTAGTATCTGTGATTTCTATTACATTAATACAACCAAATCCTCTTACCCCGTCTGAATCTACAGCAGTTGTATTAACAATGACATCTCCCAGAATGAAGTTTTCACCAATTGTCACTTCATAAGGATCTTGCAAGAAAACAGGTCCACTCGGGTTTCTCGAAACTAACACGGTCACATCAGCAGTGGTTCTGCGAATAGGATCGCTGCTGTCATACGCTACCACTTGGAACTGAAACAAACATCTTATCATGATTAATGAACGATAAATACTTCCAGGAAAATTTCTAAAAGAAATATCATACTTGTCTCCCTCCATCAATTCTTTTCAAGATAAATTTCATACAATATGTTTACAATTAATTTACAATAAATGAGTATCCTGGTAGCTAAGATGAAAATACTGTGTACTAAATTATGGTGTGGGCAGGATGGTGATGATAATGATGGTGAGGATAACGAGGGTTATAATGATGTCATTTACAAATGACTCTTGACAAAATAAATATTATTTAGGTAGCCAAACTACTGACCGTGATCCTTCTTACAATCTTATCAAAAAGATATGATAGTAAAAAAATAGATGGTTGGACAGTTTGAATATACAGAGAAAACAATACTACAAACTTACCACAATCTGAATCCTACTGTCCAGACGTACAGAGGAAACTAGAGTAATTTCCCCTGTAGCAGGGTTCACATTGAAGTATGCCACACCAGGCAAAGTTTGCTCATAGACAATTGAACCCTGTATTAGATTGGAAAAATGTACGATAAAAAATCAGTTCAGCAATAGTTAGTATAAGATTTCCATAGCATTTACCAAGTGTAGATAAAAGGAAAATCAAAGACTGACACCAATTTATTCAACACATTCAAATAAAAACAAGATATGAAAATTGAGTTGCTTGTTTTATATTCTTTCATATTAAATAACAATGAAATTAAAATTGGATTAAACTTTTTGACACTAATCATGACGTTTTGCACTAACTAGTAAAGACTTTAAGTAAAATATTCAAAGTTAAAACTATTTCCCAAGACTTAAAAACTGACACTCACAACACGATCACGGTCTGTAGCAGAAATCGTAAGAAGGGCATCATCTGATGGGATCCTGTCTTCATTCACCACAATACGATATGGCAGATTCTGGAACTCTGGGGGGAATTGGTTTCTAGTCACTAGCACTCTGGCTGTGATATCGGCACATCTTTGAGGAATGCCGTTGTCACAAGCCGTCAGCTGAAGCTAAAAATGAAGGACAATTATAACACAAAATTTAAAACAAGATTCCTTAGTGATAAAAATAAACATGACAAAGTTATAAAGAAAGCTAATGATGTGATAGGTAGAAAACTTGTCAACATTGACAGACTGTGAATCAAGAACGATGGAAAAGGCCAAGTGTATTCTTATTGACGAGACACATCCCCTTCATGACGAATTTGACAGTAGACACAGTATACACAGCGTAGCGGTAGATATAGGATGCCAAAGGTCAGGACTAAGCATTATGGCCATTCCTTCGTGCCTGGGTCCATTTCCATCTTGAACACTCTCCACCCAAGGCCTTAATGAAATTCATTGTTTTATCTGTTATTCATTATTTTAGATTTTTAATCTAATCATTACATTCATAATCTATTTTTGCCTATTCATTTTATTGCTTCCTGTCTTATGGCGCATTCCTATGTATGTATGTAACATTGTAAAATAATTTCCCCGTTGAGGAATCAATAAAGCTATCTTATTTTATCTTATCTTATCTTATCTTATCTTAATGATTAATTGCACTAGTTGATAAAATCTTCTGAAAGAACAGAAATATCTCAGAGAGAGTAGAAATCTTACCCTGAACTGAGTAATATTGACAGCTGTCAAAGGTTGTCTCAGAGTGATGATTCCTGATTGTCTGTCCATGTAGAAGTATGGGATCAGTGGGGAGAATGGAGTTGCTGTCTGAACCTCAATGTCATAAGTCACAATATCCTAGATGGAGAACAAATTGAACAAACTTTTGCTTCTGCCTGAAAAATATGTCTTTACCATAAAATATTTATTCACATTCATAAATTTACACCCACAAAAAAAAAAATGATACAGGAAAGGGAAACTATTCAGCTTTTACTGGTGGAATGAAAAAAATAAAATACAACAAAGACCATGCATCATTTACTAACAATGGAAAATGTGACTCACATCTAAATCCCTGTCTGTAGCTGTCACATTGAAAATAGTGGATCCAACAGGCAGGTTTTCAGAGATGGTTGTGATGTAATCATTTGCTGACCATTGTGGTGTGTTGGGATTTCTCAAGACTGTAATGTCAACTGTTGCAGTTGCCCTTGTCTGGGGCCGAAGACTGTCATAAGCAATCACTCTTGCCTATAAAGATAGAAGAAAAAAATAGTATTATGATGATTGACATTGTTTGAATGTTTTAACCCTCAACGCGCTAAATTCGACTTCATTCAAAACTCCCAATATGCTTTTGTATTTCTGACTCTAACTGAATTTAAAATCATAGTGTACTGTATTAACTGCCAATTGCAAAAAAAACATGAGATTAAAAGAATTCTTAGGTGCTTTCTCTTGGTTTGGAGAGCTTCTTTTTAATACATAAACCTTACTGCTTTGACCCTGTTGAAATGCGCACTGACAGTAATACTCTGTCCAGCCGAGTCACTCAGTTAATTGGAAGGAGAAATCAGCGGAAGTTTTTAAATTTTTAACACTTTTATGTAAAAACCCATTCAAAATGTTTTCTGCTACAGTTGGTTTAAACTTCTATTGCCTAAAATACAAAGCATTTGGAATGGCAAAGTATGCAAAGTTAATTGTTGGAGAATGTTACTATCTATGAAATTTTGCACAAATCACTTTGATTTAATCATGATAAGAAAAGGAGAGAGAGAGATTAGTTATTTGGGACATTACCAATATTTGTTTGAGAATGTATGTCTGTCATTCATTCTAATCTATTAATCATGCAACCCTCAAAAGACTAAAATGAAATAAGCATTGATTCACCTTGTACTGACTCGCCCTCAAACTGTCAGACTTCAGCGATGCAGAAGTTGAAATTTGACCTGTTGTAGAATTGACATTGAAGAAGTTCTGAGTGGGATAATCCCCAATCAGCTCATACTTGATGGTACCCTGGAGATAGAAAAATGACAAGAAATGATTTTTCTCAAATGCAGAGTCAAGCTTAAATCAGAGAGAAAAATTCTTCAAAACTTGTAACAACAGAACAGTCTGTTTGTTAGTACGGCTAATATTGATTGAATATTGATAGTGCTACCACATGTGTAAAATTTGTAATGATTTTATCAGATTCTCATCATATCAAAAACAATACCAAGCAAAAAAATCTTTTTTTTTTTTATATACCACTAAACAAGAAAACGCATATCTGGCTGTTGGATTGATTCAATTTTCCTTATCTCAAAACTATGAAATTAATAGCTTAGATGGATTTTTTTACAATCCAACCTTTGTAATTTAAACATACCACTAAATCTGCATCATTGGCCAGAACCGCAATGACACTACTGCCAACAGTAGCAATTTCATTGATGACAGTTTGGTATGGCTGACCAATAAAGAATGGTGGACTCTGATCACGAATTACAGAAATGATTGCCAGAACTGTCGCCAATCCTTCTGGATTACGCTGGTCACTAGCTTGAATGGTCATCTGAGGAAGAGTTAAAAAACATAAATCATTGACCTTGACCTGTAAAGAATTTTTTGTCATACCAGACCTAAAAGTCGAGCACTTTGGTGGAAATGCGATAAAAAATGTTTTCATTATTATTATAATTCCAAGGAAAGATATTTGAAATTGAAGAAAACTGGTTAGTAATTGAAAGTTAATACAATATTACTTTATATCTTATAAAAAGTTAAAATTAAGTTGCAAAGAATTATGTATTTATTCCTAGTGGGACAATCATCATTTATTATTTGTAAATTGTAAAATCATTGACATTTTTGAGGATATACAATAACAGTACTTACTGTATATTCATTTCGGGTATCAAGAGTCAGAGGTTGCCTAACACTGATTAGTCCTGTGTCCGTTGATAGATAAAAGTAGGTTAGTGCTGAATCATCACCCAAGGCTCGATACACAACACGGTCCTGGAGAAAAATAGTAAAGCATCAATTTTAGTAACAACTTCATCATATGAAAATAATACCGGCACCTAGATTTTATGAATATGCCTTGATACAATATTCTATTCTATTTGACAGGCTGAAAACCATATCCGTCTTTAAAAGTTTACTCACCAGCCTCATTTCTGTCAGGTTTTATAGAATAAGCGGAAAGAACTATTTCCTAGAACTACACAAATGTAAAAGAAATGGTGAATATGAACCAAAACATACCCCATCAGAGTCAGTGGCATTGATAGTCAGAACTGGGGCTCCAACACTGATGGTTTCATTCACAGTGCGGCGATACGGAGATTGGATGAAGACTGGCCTGTTTTCATTGCGATTCACAGTTATAGCAACAGTTGAAGTTGTGATTTGATTCGGGTAAGCTGAGTCATAGGCTGTTACACGAAGCTGTAAAATATTAGAAATTCAAAAGAAATATAAACCACTCTTTATTACAGATATATCAAATAATACATTTTCTCCATGATGACACATTTCTATCATAGTTGTTCATTTCGTTTCCATGCAAAATGAGCCTGATAAAATACATTTGTCAATCTCAGTTAGAATTCCTGAGTATATAAAACTTCATATAAAGAGATGAAGAAAGGATGTTGTTTTCAACCTACATGCTCAGTAAACATGATGATATGATCAGATATTGTGTTTTGCTTATATTCCTCTCATCTCTTATCAGATATTTTGACAAGATTATCCTTTTTTTTCTGATTTTTTCTCATTTGTTTTGGATGTTATAGCTTATCAAGATACGATTTTTCAAATTTCTCCATTTGGGATTATTAAAAAATTTTGAGCTTGAACTTGATATTCACAACATCAAAATATTTGTGAAATTATTTTTCACTTACAAGATAATTGAAGTTTTGTCTGTCTGTCCGGAGATCATTTTTCAAGGTAATCTGTCCTGTAGAACTGTTGACTGCAAAGTAGAAAGGAGTGATGCTGTCTCCTATGGCAGTGTATACAATGGTGCCCTGTAAAGGAAAGTTTGAACAAGGTTTATCAACACAACGCCACAGAACTTCAAGTTTGACCAACAAAAGGATTTCATGACAGTAACTGTAAGAGTGTACAATGGTATAGAGAACTGCTTAAACAGAATGTCTGTTTTACCATAGTTTTGCACCAGTCTTCCATTACATTTTTTTTAAATATTGAAACTTACTAAGTAATTGCATGTCTTTCTAATAGTGTCCCTAACATAGCTGATTTGGATATATTCAAAAGTAACATTCAATTAATACAAATTGAAAGATGATACTAAGGAATATTCAAAGATAGAAAATTTTTTCACACAAGCAGCCCCATTAACTGCAAAAAATAAATGGCTTTAAACAAAATGATTTTGAAATCATCGTTAATTAAACTACCTTATCAGGAAAAAATAATGCTTATATTATCCTATTGGTTAAAGAATAAAATAAAAATTTGTTTCTTGTTACCACAAGATCTGCATCCTGTGCTGAAACCCTGTATACATTTGCTGCAGGGACAGAATTCTCAGAGATGCTGAACAGGTATGGTTGCCCAATGAATACAGGGGGGAACTGGTTCCTGACCACTGACACGATCACAGTTGCGTTGTCAAATTTCTCATTCACGCGTTGATCTCTGACTTGAGCAAGGAACTGAAAATTTTTTTAAACAATTAACAATAAATACACCTTAACTTTAAAAATTACTTCATAGTTTGCAGTCACATTATTTCCTTGAAAAAAAAATTGTTTTGAATACCTCGTAATCAATTAGCAAGTATATTGCCTATGCAAGTCACAGGTCTTTTAATTTACTACATAAATAACAATTTGATAAAATTCATGGCTATATTATGAAATGAAAATTATCTTTTCATTACCGTAAATCTGTTATCTCTATCCAAATCATCAGTCAGGGGTTTCTTGAGATAGATGTTACCAGTTTGCTCAATGATGTAGAAGTAATCAAGGGCTTTGTTGCTGTTGGCAGTGCCAAGGGACAGCAAGCTGTATCGCAGAACATCCTTAAAAGTTAAAAAAAATATATGTTAGTTTTTATCAACAGTGCATTAAGGAAATATAAAGGTTATTAAATCAAACTGAAATATCAACAAATTGAATTCATAAGATACCAATAGTTCATAAGAAAATTATGCTTAACTTAACAATCATTCTGAGCAGAAGTTGCAAAAAAGTTTTTAACAACTAATGATTAATTTCTAAGTGTATAAAAAAAATCATAAAAAGTTATTGAATCCCTTCTGAGTTTTTAAAAAGGATGACTTTTATTGTCTTCAAAAAAACTAAATCAACAAGAAAAAAAGAAAACACAAAATACCGAGTCTGGATCTGCAGCAGTGACTTGAATCACGCTATTTCCAAGACTGTATGTCTCTGGGATGACAGTGCTGTATGGATCATTAATGAATGATGGTGCACTTGGGTTACGAGTCACAATGATGTTTACAATTGATGTTGCAATGTTTTCAGGAGCTGCATTATCAAAAGCAATCACACGGAGCTGTAAAAAACATTTAAAAAATCATACATCCGTTAGCAAGGTAATTGGAAAAAGAAAGCCATCTTTATCATATCATATCATATCATATTTACAGAGCATATAGGCTGGAAGCCTTTAAAAGCCCTGGAGAAAGGGTTACATT
>JAUEKZ010252266.1:0-19755 GCA_031471865.1 Melibe leonina
TCCAAACAGCACACTCACACGCACGTTACTATAATTTGTGAGGCACCCTCTTACAAGCTCATAATCACACACGTACAATACCTATTCCCTCTCTCTCTCTCTCTCTCTCTCCCTCTCTCTCTCTCTCTCTCTCTCTCTCCCTCTCTCTCTCTCTCTCCCTCTCTCTCTCTCTCTCTCTCTCCCTCTCTCTCTCTCTCTCTCCCTCTCTCTCCCCCCCTCTCTCTCTCTCTCTCTCTCTCGCTCTCTCAATCTTTCTCCCTCCCCCCACCCCCTTTACGACAAAAAAAACCAATTGATTATGGTTTAACATTGAATACGCTTGATATCGTGTATGAGTACATTGTATTATCATTATCAACACCATCATAATTATCATCATCATTATCAACACCATCATCATTATCATTATCAACTCCATCATCATTACCATCATCATTATCATTATCATGATCATTATCATCATAATTATCATTATCATTATTATCATCATCATTATCATTAACATTATCATTATCATTACGAATATTGTGTGCTGCGGTTCAGTCGTGCGTGTATGAAACGTTTCGTCTTAATGTCATTCATTTGCAACCATACCTACCTACTTAACCTCCCTATGTATGATAGAGTGATCCCCATAGTGACATGCATGTTTGCCATGTCCATTGTCCAACGTAACACTCCGTGGCTAGATGGATGGACCATTTACTCATGGCCCTATCGCGTGCACTTTGTCTGCGTGCGACCATGCCTCATCTCACATGAACACTGTACACTCCGTGCGCTCATGTGTCTACTATTACTTTCGTCTAATTAGATTCGTCCCTTGGTCATTTTGCCCCCCAATGGACGCATTTTGTTGTAGTGAATACGGGTTCTATTAATATAATTGACTTCGGGTGCCAGTTCAGTGTGATCGTTGGTTATTTCGTATCTATTAGATAATATGTAATGTTTGTTTCGTTTTGTTTTCTACATCTACATCCTGCTGTGTCGGGGCACATCTCTGTCTTCTTGTATGTGGAGCAAAAGGACATGCAATACGTCCTTGCAGCTAAACATAAGTATTTACATAACCATGAGAGAAAAGTTGGATCAAGAGACAATTAAGCAAACAAGGAAGTGATAAGCCCATTGTGCTGAATATTTGGTATCGAGCGATTAGAGACAAGACATTTACGGTGTTCGTCCTTTGAATATGACATTCAAATATTTTATTTTGTTCTGCATTAACTCCTCATTGAATTTCTTCGTGAAAAAAAAGTTTTACTTTTTCCTCTTTTTTTTGTGTTCATCTTGAAGTCATTCTTTTTTTTTGTAGGAGTTGTAAAGGTGGGAGTGCTTATGACTGATTTTTTTCACAATATTCATGACTTATTCTCTGTTCTATCTTTGAACATTAAATCTACAACCGTACAAGCTAGTCCACTCAGTGAGACATGTGCCGAACGCTTTTTATAGATTGTCTTCCATCTTCACAAAACTTCCTTTAGAAGACAGAGTTGGTTGGTTTGGCCTCAGGCATAAAGGCAAAAAGATTTTCTCCCATTGATCATTTCTCTGTTCATCTCATCACATTGTTTGATTGCAGATAAATGAGCTAAAGGCTCAGTTTCTCATACCGAGTCCTGCTTTCAATCAGCGATTGACCTCAGCATATTTTGTGCTAGGCTATTAGTTGATTTTATTTCTGGAGTTGTCTCTCTTTGCTGTGTTAAGTTATTTCTAAATCCGATTACGTTGACGGGACATGACATTTTTCCTGCTGTCTAAGTCCTTTTTCCCCTCTGTTGCTTTGCGTTCATTGCTATGACATTTCACCACAAAGCTGGAACAACAGTAAGTTATCGACCCGGCTGCGATGTTGCAATGTTTCCTTCTCTCTCTGCCATTCATAAACAGAATCCCATGTCCTTTTTACGATTAGACACTACATTAGAATTGACTGCCACAATTAAAAACAAAAACGAACCAAAAATAGCATAGAGCTCATCCCCGGCATTTGATCTTTGTTGCTGTTTGATTGATTCCACAAAGTGAATTCAGGCATTGCAAGTTCCCTTGGCCTTTCTGTGTCCACTCGATGTCCTGTCCTTTCGATGTTGGACTGGGTTGGGTTCCGAAATATCTTATAAAATGTGTCGAAAAAAACCCATTACACATTGAGAGAAAAAACACTAAAGTCATCTTATTATTTTTGTGATGAGTTTCTAATTATAAGACAAACTCTATCTTCAGCTAAATGGGCCACATCTCATGATAAGAGTGAGATACTCGAGATTAGGTTATGCTTTTACAGCCTTGAGTACCAGGCAACTAAAAACATCTATCCGTGTCGTGTATTTTTTTTAATCGAATGCACTTAAGCCAAAAGACGTCCGAAGCCTGCAGGCAATGTAATGAAATATGCCAAGACACCATGAAAACAAAACAGACTCACCAGACGAGAATCGGGCTTAAGATTACATAACCTTTGATCTCGAATATCCACGCTTTGAATTCTCCCGAGACAAGAAAATAATTTACTCGATGGCTTTACAAATTCCGCCCAGATGTTTAAATATTCTTTATACACTGGTACCAGCTAACGTTTTATGATGATTGGATAAGGAATGTATTGGTTAGACTGTAAGACCAGCGCTCGACCCAGAAAAATGCAAAGTGGAGACGCAATTCACACACTGCATCTAGATGAATAGTAAAAGAAAAGAAACAGAGTTAATCTACTGCAAATTATGTCTAGCAAAGTCTGAAGAAATTGAGAGGAGTAACAAATAGAGAAAATAGCTAGATATGTCTTACATCTATTTGAAATCCTCTCAGTGACAGTATTTTACTGTGCCTGATATGATATTGCGCATTATATGAATAATGTGATATTAATAAATAAATAACTAAATATATATATATAAATAAATAAATAAATAGATAAATAAATAAATAAATAAATAGATAAATAGATAAATGAATAAAAAAAATGTTCCCATTCGTATCAAAAAGTGAGTGAAGTACCAACGCAGAATTTGACATTTTCAATTCACGGAAACCGATGACATTATAATATGCTATATATAACTACAAAATGATGTATCAGTATTATACATCACTTATCCATCAGACCGTTATCCAGGACAGTACTATACTAGTCTAAATCATTGTTTGCACTTCCAAATATGACCCGATTCCGAAAGCGATGGAGTTCATAGGCCCTGTGGGTATGGCGACAGGGATGCTATTTCCCCAAATGAGAGATCTTAATTGCAAGGCAAGCTAGTAGGGGCGCAATAGCTCAGTTGATAGAGCATCAGAAGGTCCTGGGTTCGATCCCCTTCAGAGGCGGAATTTTTTCCGGGATCAGAAAACCCCACTGTCGACCCAGCAGTAAAATGGGTACCTGACCCTCTTTACAGCAGTGTCTTTGTCCCACAAACAAATTGCAACACGCCTAACAGGCGCTTGTCTTGTCATATGTGTTTCAATGTTTGCTGTTGGCCAGGGAAAGTAAAAAGTGCGAAGCGCGATGAGCACAATTTGTGGATATCGGCGCTATATAAGCCGCCACTTTAACTTTTTTTTTAACAAGCTGCTGGTGATTATCAGACTCATGACAGCTGATTAATTAGAGACGTCAAAATCTCTGCTGTATGTAACACCACGATAAAGATAGGCAGATGAATAAAAGCTTCCATACTATCTATAACATAGTCGTTGGTCACACAGTGAACACAACTCACAAATCACAACAGAATGATATCAAGATTAGATTCCGTAGACACAAAGTAAAAGGGTACGAGGTGTATTCAAATACCCACCAATACGATCCAAAATGAATATGTTAACCCTTTGACAGCTCGGTGTGATTTTACCCGAACAGAAATAAGCAAAAGCCTTCAAAATGTACAAGTTCTCAGGTTTTTGGCAAATGTGAGTTCACTGAAATTTGATTTATCTGGTATAAGAACAGGAAATATTAAAGGTTCTGGTGTCTTCAGCACTGAAAGGGTTAAAAGTACTTACTTACATTGTGACCTTGGCTAAGGCACTTTACCTGAGGCCCCCGCGACACCCACAGGTGCAAGCGGACGGATAAGGTAAGTACTTTATCTCAGACATTCCCACATTCGGCGCTGTACTGCAGCTGACGCCTGGGATGTCCCAGTCTTTACTTGGGACAAGCCCTAAGACAATTTTCCCGTGGCAACTGTTTTTCTTTCTAATATTGCCCATCATTAAAAGACAAAGACCCACGATCCACAGTTACAAGTTAAACACAATATTCTAAGTTCAGTCTTAGATGTTGTTGATCCGGTGGTAACATAAATGATATTCTTCTAACTTTTTGTTGTCCAAACTCATATATTGCTTATCGGAATCATATTATAAAAACTTCGTTTAATTTGAATAGTTTCATTTACCTACCCACACACATTGGATTTCATCCTTTGGATTATTATTGAGGAAATTAACAAATTGTTAATAGATAGCTGATGCAATTTTATAACTGTCAGGTAGGTCTTGTGATGTAATTAAATCAAATATGATATTGTCAAATAGATAGCTGATGCAATTTTATAACTGTCAGGTAGGTCTTGTGATGTATTTAAATCAAATATGATATTGTCAAATAGATAGCTGATGCAATTTTATAACTGTCAGGTAGGTCTTGTGATGTATTTAAATCAAATATGATATTGTCAAATAGATAGCTGATGCAATTTTATAACTGTTATGTAGGTCTTGTGGTGTATTTAAATCAAATAATATGATATTGTCAAAAGTTGCTTTGAATGTTGAAATGCAGTGTGGTCGGAAGGTGATATAAAACTATTGACGTGACATGACACATTCGTCTAGCCAATATCACAAGAAAACCACGGTTACCTTACCTATGTGCCCATCCTTTACTTTACCCTTATTCCCAAGCTTGCTGACTATCTACCTTGACTTAACCTACCCAGAGGCTCCTCTTGCTTAGTGCCATTATTGATTTAGGATGTGTGAACTCGTATTTTTGGAGTTGCTTGTGTATTAGAATTAAGCATCATTGTTTTAGTCAGTCATGGTGGAAGAAACCTCTCCTCTCCACCTCTCTCTCTCTCTCTCTCTCTCTCTATCTCCACCTCTCTCTCCCTCTCCACCTCTCCTCACCTCTCTCTCCACCTGCCTCTCTCTTTATCTCTCCACCTCTCTCTCTCTCTCTCTCTCTCTCTCTTCATCTCTCACTGCCTATCCCTCTTTCTATCTCTCTTTCTCTCTCTCTTTCTCTCTCTCTCTATCTATCTATCTATCTCTCTACCTCTACCCTCTATTCCAAATGGGTAGAGTTGGAAATCTGTCAGATATTACACAATGACAATCCTTGTATGCTCATATTTCCGACACCGGAAGATTGCATAACGCCAGTAACAGTTGGACAGTGGCCATACGACTCACTGGATGTCGTCCAACTAACTCAGGGTTAATGTATACTATTGCCAACATGCCTCGTTCTGAATTTCCATGACAAACAGAATTATTCATGAAGCGTCGGATAATATGTTGTGATTACCTCTAAAAGATTCCCCTATTGTGTATGACTTTTTACGTGGTTAAGCAACAGGTTGTTTACAACGCCGGGTTATCCTGACATGTAACTTGAAATGTTTGATTTGCCCTAAGAAAGGTGTGAAAGTTATATATATATTAAAAAAACGATAATCAGAATAATTATATGACACTACGACTTAAGCTGAAAGAAATGTCTATGAACAAGTAGCGGTAAAGAAAAATCATTGTTTTTGAAACAAGTCTATCTTAACCCTTTCACAGCGAGATCGGATTCCCAACTGAATTTATAAAATCTTGTAAATGTATGTGTTCTTATACCAGATAAATCAGATTTCAGTGAACTGATATATATGCCAAAAGCCTGAATGTTCCGGCTTTTGGCATATGTTAGTCCACTGAAATCTTACTTATCTGGAATAAGAACTGTCAAAGCCTGAATTTTAGAAAACAAATTAATCAACAGATGAGAAATCCTGCCAATACTTACTAGCAAACAAACAAACATCTCACTAACAAAAACCACGAAATCAGATCATGGAATCATTCGAGGACTAACAAACAAATAGTGAAGTAAACCAGAAGAAGCTGAAAGGGACAATCCTTGTTGAAAACTAGTGCCGTACCACCAGAGATGATATGGGATGACGGAGGGTGTATTGGTAATGGTGTAAGGGGTGTAATGGCATTCCATTATTCCCCTCCACCGAGCACACAGACCACCGATCCAGGGCACGGGCCTGGGTATAGATTCAATTTATCAGGCTACATTAGGCTATGCATTGACTATTCACTGTCATACGGGTAATGCCATGAGCAACCAGGGACAGCCAAAGTCTGCGGAATAATTCAGAAGCCCGTTTTGTTCCCGGTGGGCTATCTATGTAACAGTTTTTACGACTTTCGAGGTTTCTCTTCTTATCCCTGCTATAAACAGGTGGTTTAGAGACACATCGTAAAATTGTATATGAGCGTTGCTAGACTAATCAGGATTGATGACCGCTGGCGATTCGCTATTCAATATTCATTTATAGGGCTTTGGGCAGTTGGTCTCCTGGGCAATGGGCACATTATCTATATTATTATACACGGAACCGTTCGGTCTGCAGTGGTGGTCTTCAACAAAGGCCTCAGCCATGACTCTAACTCTTATGAAACAAACGGGCAGTGTCTTTAACCCTTTCACTGCTAAAGACAACAAAATCTACAAGATTTGCCTGTTCTTATACCAGATAAATCAGATTTCAGTGAACTGACATATGCCAAAAGCCTGAATTTCAGTTCACTGAAATCTGATTTATCTGGTATAAGAAGACGTACATATTTAAAATTTGGCATAATTCAGTTGGGTTAGAATCAGACCTCGATGTGAAAGGGTTGAATTTCGTGATGAGTTCAATGGTCTCCCGCCAATTGGTTTTGTGACAAATTTAGAACAACAGCTAACTATTCTAACTGCGAAAGGTTGACATTTGCTAAAGAGGCAACATTTCTTCGATACAGCGTTGAAAGACATCGCCAGGGAAATATCTTTCAAGTTTGCATTACGATGACATTGTCCTTCCTCTCTCTTTATTTTTCTCCTCAGTAGTTAGCAATATAATTTCCAGCCAGTTTAATGCCCTGTTGCTACGAAACATGCACCTCCCTACCTTCTCATGTTGACGAAGCTGGTTTAAATAGGTCGAATAGAGTTAATTTTGTATGAGTTAGTCTCAATCGAGAACATGGAAATAGAAGGCAGTAATTACGACAGTGAGAATCCGAATCAAAGACTTATGAAAAATGTATCGGCCGACTTTCGATTGTTTAACATTGGCTGGGAGGGGTACATTACTTCAGTTTCTAAAGCGTCAGACTCTTTCGCTGAAGTTCCTGTGTTCGAACCCTCTGATTGGTGATTGTTTTGTTTGTGGGTATAGAAAGCCTACCGTCTGCCCATCAGTAAAATGGGAACTGGAATCTCTACAGAGCTGTGTCCTTGTCTCAGAAACAAACTGTGTGTGGAACACGCCAAAAAGGAGACACTTGTCTTGTCATTTTGCTTTTTTAGTGTTAGCTTTTAGCCAAGGGATGTAAAAGTGTGAAGCTCTTTGTTAACGTTTCTACATGAAGCACTACAGAAAAGCACTTTTCTAAAAAAAACAATTTAACAAGCTCTCAAGACTGAATTTCTCAGTGCATGACTAATTTGAACCCAGTGCCACTCACAGATACCATCAATGCTGTTTTATATAAAAACTCACTCAATCACAATGGAAATTCCCTGAAGAGAATACCATCCAAAGTAGTGCAGTTTCCTTTCGAGCATTCAAACCCATAGAATCGGTGCTTATCCCGGTTTCCTTTGTGTGTAGCGGTAATCAGAAATGAATTTCATTCTCTTGGTGGACGGTGGTCCATCGAAGAGACCTTCCGATCTTTATCTCTAGAGCTCCACTGCGATCATTTAACAGCTTTTTGAAATTATGCAATTGAAGTAGATTTCCAGCTCTGTGTTTGGCTCAGCCACTGATACATATAGGCTACAGAGGAAATCGCTTAAACCGTGCTAATAAGAGGCATGAGACTAAGACTAAGACCGTAGAGAAAAAAAACAGGGGAGATCGGAATCGGATTTGAAGCTGAGATCTGCCACTATAATTCCGTATAGCTGCATCACTAGTCGTCGAGCATGTCCTCTTTCTTTCTCTCTCTCTCTCTTCCTCTGTCTGTCTCCACATTTCTCCCTCCCTCTCTCCCTCCCTCTCTTTTTCTCCTCTCTCCTTCCCCCTCTCTCTCTCTCCAACTCCCTCCCCCTCTCTCTCCACCCCTCCCTCTCTCTCACTCTCTCTCTCTCTTCATCTCTCTCACCCCCCTTTCTCCCTCCCTCTCTCTCCTTCTCTCTCTATCTCTCTCTTGTCATTGCCGCAGGGTAAGATAGTTATCTTTAGATATTCACATATCCATATAATAACATAACAGCTCCTTTTAGAGATCCCAGTAAGTGTGTAAGTAGCTGGGTAGTTTCATGTCATCAAGTGCGTTAGATGGCACCAGGTCTCGTCAAAATCTAGTCCGGTCTCCATGATAGGCTAGCCTAGCACTTTGGCTTTTTCTTACATAGGCAAGTGCGTCAAGAAGCAGCATAATCAATGAAATGACTCACTGTGAGACGAGGAGGAAAGGAGAGGAAGGGATGAAGGGGAGACGGTGGAAGAGTAGGGGGAGGGAGGAGGGAGAAATGACTGAGGAGAGAAAGGCGAGTATGTGGGGCGGATGAGGAGGCGTGAGGGAGTTGGAGTGAGGAGGGAGATTGGAAAGGGTTGTAGGTACGAGAAATAAGGAGAAGGGGAGAGGGATGAGATAGAGGGTGGAAGAGAGGAAGAGACGAGGAGGGGAGGAGATGAAAGGGCGGGGGTGGGGAGGGTGCGAGGAACTAATAGCTATCTGCCTGGGATTACCACATCGATGAAGGAGGTTCTGTTGTTGACAGCACCATGACATTCACGATAACTAGATCAGCAACATGAAGACGAGGAGATCTGCGGGTTTTTTTTTAAACATTGGTTAAAAGAATTACTGGGTGGTAACGATGGTCGAATTCATGGCGATACATCTCAGATTCCGAGAGACTGGGCTCGAGTCTTACCAGCGGCACTTCGGTTTTTCCTGGAACAAGGAATTTTACTTCAATTGCCTCACTTCACCCTTGTTTAAATACGGGTACTGATTAACCTGTTATGTTGGGAAAGTAATCTCGATTGACCAGCTATTATTGCCACCGGTTAGCTTCATGCTGCAGAATCTTACTGAGACAAGCTTTAGGCATGTGAGCCAATACGATCTCTAGGAATGTTTAATTGAAAAAGAATCAGTCTGCTATTAGCCCGCTATGAAGAAATAGAAGCGGAGAGATGAAAAATAGATAGTAATTTTATCCTAATATCCAAATAAATCTTCTGGTAAGATTTCATGACAATGATCGTCTTTTAGATGTCAAATTAGGTTATGGCTCATCGACATCTATAATTTTAGATCGAAATACCGCGAGATATAGTGTTGAAAAAAGTATGTATTACACTGTGCAATGCTTTCTATCATTCTGTAGTCTGCCAGTTTTTGTATTACGTTGTTATAAAATTTTGTAGCGAGATTCATAAAGTCAAGTGCCAGAAACCAAGCGTTAGTCACTACAAAAAGAAAAAAGAAAAAGAAAGCAGGTATGTTGGAAGATAAGTCGGAGGAGTAGAGTGAGTTGACACAAGATGTAGATTTTGATATTCTAGGGTATAGGCCACTCAAAAACGTCAATTATCTAGTTAAAGTTTTTGACAAACCTGAATACCGGCATGTCTCTACACGTTCACCTTTTCCGAAACAAAATTGTCAAGACCTCAAAATTTGTTGGAGGGTTCTTTCAGCATGTACACACATAGAGCTGATCGATCGTGGACCATATCATCCACTCGTCTTATTGACTGTTGGGGTCAGACTTCTATTGTAGAGCTATTTCTGTATCTTGAATCTTGGTGACGCCATCTCTTGGACTGCGTTGTTTTTGTCTTGATTTTGTGTTCGTATTTTGATGTTATTCTTTATGCTGTCTTTCAATTTTTTTTCGTTTTGTACCTACAACAAGACATTTTTTTAGTTCAGCTAGTCATACTTGAGGGTGAGACTGTGAAGGAGTAAGTCTGCATCGACTTCAGCTCATGAGATAGGTACCTTCAGCACTAGAAAACTCATCTTGAATTCATATTATTTCAATTTACTTTTTTTTTAAAAGCCCTGATTGATTATTTTCATGAATAACTAATAACTCTATCCATCTAGATATTTATGTAGCTACATTGGTCGAAAATTCGACTTTTGACGTGATTACATCACACGCTTTGGGAGAAAGATCAAAAGATTTGGGGAAGTCAACAAAACATAAAAGGAAATCACTGCACCCGCGTGGAATGTGCTCTAGGATGTTATTAGGTTCATTGAATTGCGGTCCGGGAACTACAAGACAAAACGGTTTGCCCTACGGCAGACCAATATTTGCTTTTCTTTTCGGTCCGTAGACACATTTTGTGTTGTTATAATTTTGTAATATTGTACCGGCTGATTTTTTCTCTCTTCTTTTAGTTTTGTACTGCTATGATTGACTGAAAGAGCTCAACCCACCGGTAGTCTTTTGTTTTGTAAAAGAGGGGGAGAGAGGTGGAGGGTGGAGGGGGGTGAGAAAAAAGACACAGTCAGAAAGAGAGAGAGAGAGAGTGAGAGATAGCAATAGAGAGAAAGACTGAGGATGAACAAAGTAGTAAGATGATAATATGTAGTTAATGAGGGGCATATGGGTGATTGAGGTCGATAGTCCTAGAGTACAATAATTAATATTGTACGCAGGGTCTCGCCAAATCCTTCATTGTCCTCCTGTGCCACGCATGGCCATCGATGGCAAAGTGCAATGCAATCAATTTCGATTGCAATTTGTTGCTTTTATTTATCATGATTTGTGTATTAATCTTTATAAGTAATCACTATATAACGAAAGTAAAATTAGACTCGTAGAGCACGTTCGCGTTTAATCATTTCATATCCATGTTTTGCATTACAGACACCATTATGTGCCTACGAGGAATAACGAAATACTTTTAACCATCGAGGAGGCGCGGTGGTCTAACTGGTAGCGATAAGGCATAGAACCCGGGGCCTCTGAGTTCGATTCCTACCAGGTGCACTTCGGTTTTTCCTTGGGCAAGAAAATTTACTCCAATTGCCTCATCCCACCCAGGTGTAAAATGGGTACCAGTCCACAGTTTGGGTTGGGAAAGTAATCTGCGATAGACCAGCGTCCTGTCCAGAGGGTGGCAACCGTTGTCATTTGTCCGCTTCACGCTACAAAAACCGGGATAAGCTCCGAGTCCATGGGCCATAAGGCTCTTAAAGGACTTACTACTTACTTTTAACCATCCAATTCTGGTGGTATCATAACAATGCACTAGATGCCTCGATCCTGACCTCTTTGCCGAGTGCTAAAACGGGGTGGTTAATTAAAGAGGTTTTTATTGACCAGGACCGTTTACTTTCTCCCGTCACAAGCATGCATAATAATGAGCCTTCTGGCCCATAGAGCCGGGCCTTGGATCGCAAATCCCGTGGCGTGAAGCCGACCATAAGTGACAATCACAATCAGATAACTCCCATAACCCCATGGTGAACTTTTGGGTCGCTACCGGAGCGCTCATGATGGGGGGCCGGGCAACTTACTTGACCGGTCTTCAATTAAACCAGGTCATCACATCATGCACACTTCCTCCAACCAAAAGCGCATCTTGTTGTTGTGTTTTTGCGTCAAAATTAGAATTGTCTATTTTATCCACGATCTAAGCTATCCGCAACCGTCCGCTTTTGGTGCGGAGTGGGGAGAGTATATTGAAAAGCAAATGGTCGGCCCGCTTTGTGGTGTTTTTATTTCTTAATTGCTAGGGAAAGAACATCACTAGTATGGGTAGAGTCAGAGGGCTGTGGTGGTAGTGTGGACGGGGAAACATTAAATGTGAGAAAACAGTTATAAATAGACAGAATGAGCAACTAGGTAAAGTTAACTCTTGCTTAATGTTTTTGGCAAGGCCACAACAAGCAGCAAAACTGCACAACAAACCTGCTTATTATAATTTGGGTCCCAAAATAGCGTCGCGTCTATTGAGAACACGATCAATCAGTTAAGACGTGATATCTAAATAATCGTAGTTTAATCAAACGATTATCAACTTTTGCCGACAAAAAGAAAAAAAAACCGAATGATTTACCCATATGATATTTAAAAAAAGACAAGTTGTTTTTGAGTCATTCCAATTGCTTATCGTTCAGTTATGAAAATAAAACCCACAATGTATTTAACCCTTTCACAGCGGGGTCTGATTCCAACCGAACTGAAATATGCAAAACCTTTAAGATTTGCATGTTCTTATACCAGATAAATACGATTTCAGTGGACAGACATATGCAAAAAGCCTGAAATTCAGTCCACTGGAAACTTATATATTTAGTATGATAAGAACACTTGATTCTTGAATATGTTGTATTCTGTTTGGTTAGAATCGGACCTCGCTTTGAAAGGGTTAAGATTCTACTCTTACTCAACGTAAAACAGTAGAATAATCATGTGATCAATCAGCCTAGAGAGAACTAACAGCACGGACTTGTCAATTCTTTACTGTAGCGGTAATGGTTCTAAGTGTGCTGGCATCCACACTGACCTTTTAAATCAATGCTACGGTCTAATATGCCAGTTAATGATCGTGAAAAGTGTTGTTTTTTTATATATAATATGGGAGTGTGTGCGTGTGTATGTGTGTGTGTGTTTGTGTGTGTGTGTGTGTGTGCGTGTTTTATTATGTGTGTGCGTGTTTTTGTGTGGGGGTGCGTGTTTCTGTGTGGGTGTGTTTGCGTGTGTGTGTGTGCGTGTTTGCGTATCTGTGTATTTATGGTGCCTGTGTGTTCTTCTTTGTCTATGTGTGTGTGTGTGTTTGTGTATCTGTCTGTATCTGTTTATGTCTGTGTGTTTGTAGCAAGCCCCGGGTCATGGTGATAATGTTATGAATTAGCTGTTACTTTCCGGTTGCATCATAGTTCAAGGTGTGACAAACGTACTCGGTGACTTTACAACAAGCTTGTAAATGGAAATAACGATGAGGGTTATATAACAAACCCCCCCCCCACCCCCACACACCCCACACACACACACACTTTTAAAAAAAGAGAAAAAAAGAAGAAAGAAGAGAAGAAAAACAACAATGCTCTATGATCAGCATATCATGGCACGTTCCTGCCCTACCGACCAGGTTATTAAATAAATTATTTAAAACGCTACATAATTATTTAGAGATTTATGTGAAGAAACGTATAATTTTCTTAACGTTGAATAAAATAGCCTTATTACATCCAATTGTATATGTCTAGATTTGTTTGAGCAATAGAGAAAAATGTCAAATTTTTAACCCTTTCACAGCGAGGTCTGCTTCTAACCGAACTGAAATGAGCAAAACCTTTAAAATGTTTATTTTTTATATACCCGATAATCAGATTTCAGTGAACGGACATATGCCATATGAAATCTGATTTGTCTGGTATAAGAACAGGCAGATCTTGAAGATTCTGGTGTCCTTAGCAGAGAAAGGGCTAAACTAATTTTACTGTGTCTAATTTTTTTAATGTGAGCACTCATCATATGTGTACTTTTCATAAAGTATAAAAGTAATAAAATTTCATAAGATGGTACGAGTTCTTCATAATCATCTTTTTCTTCTCTACTTCTTCTTCCTCCTGTACTCCTTCAACTAATTATTATAACGTTTAGAAGATTAGAAGAATATCGTTGATGAATGAAACGATAATTTTATACTAAAATTAATGTATCTAATGATGCAATTCATGTTATACATCCAAATATGCCCCATGTATAGTTTCTCTATGCTTTGCATTAAATCAATAGTTTAGGACTCACAAAAAGATTACGCTGTTCACATTATCAAACATAGCGTGATAGAAAGCATTTTGGAGATGGCATTATTATAAAAAATGTTGGTGTACAAAAAAAGGTAATTGTAGATAAGCCTAAGTATTTATCCAAAATGTAATAATAAACTCTATGACAAGAAAGTTTACATAATTCTATGTACATTAAGAGTACACAATTTATTCGGGTTTAGTAATCACTTTATTGTTATTATCATTATCATTGTCATTATCCTTATTATCATTATTGTTATTATTATTATTGCAATTATTATTATTATCATTATTTTATACACAGTTATGACAATTATTTTAAAATCTCGTCAGCACTGCTTTGAATCAGATAGCTATGTATGCTGATATGAAGAATAAGATTGCTGTCTGTTAACTAGAAATTGCGCAAAACACCCTCCCTAAACCAACTTCAAAAATATAAGAAACAGTAACAAAAAAACAAACATCATTAGGAGTCTCTACACATCGCTCTTAATATCCTTCCTGACGAGGATCTTCTCCTTGATCCTCACAATTTTTCTTCGTCGCTGTTTGATGGCCATAATATGCCTTCAGTCACAATCCCCCTTCCTTTTTTCCCTTCTTTCCTCTCCCTCCACACCAACCTCTCTCTTTTCTCTCTTTCTCTCTCTATAGATCTCTCTCTATCGATCTCTCTCTCTCTCTCTCTCTATCTCTTCTTTTGGTCCCTGCCCTTGACACGAACATACGACTCCTTACTTTAACTTGAACTTGGAGGAGGTACCATAGCAGAAAATTGAGATGCAATTTGGTATAAACATGTTCAGTAAAAACATAGTAACAACATAAGACGAAAAAGTGAGAATGATCAGATCATATAAAGGATTAACCCTTTAACTGGAATTCGTGATAACAGATTGAACTGATAACACCTTCAAACGCCGAACGCACCCTGTTTTCCAAATCAACGGTTGACAGGTAAAACGATTTCTAGTTCTTAACTGTTCTAGAAAATGGGATTCGTTCCTAAATCCTGAAAACAGCTTCTTCGTGCTTGTTGATGCAGCTGATAACAGTTTCATGCGGTTACGTATTGAAAATGATTAAGAAATGATTGACAATCATGTCCCTTGTTTCTACTTCTGATTTTAACCCTTTCACTGTGAGGTCCAATTTTAACAAAACAGAATATGCAAAAATAGTGTGTTTTTATACCAGATAAATAAGATTTCAGTGGACTGACGTATGCCAAAAGCCTGAATTTCAGTTCACTGAAATCTTATTTATCTGGTTTAAGAGCAGGCAAATCTTGAAGATTTTGATATCTCATTAGCAGTTTAAGAAATTTACAACCTAAGCATTAAAAGGGTCAAGAGTGAGAATGAAACAAAACAAAAAAAAAACTAATTTAAAAAGACCTTAACGAAAAATGACAGAGACAAAGTCTTTTGTTGCCGACAATGCAATTCAACCTCATATGACAACCGAGGCAGCACGCTGACTGATATAGTAATTGTTGACGAGGCCCTTTTCGTACGCAGACGCACCCACAACAATCAGCGAAAAGTCTCGATTGCGTTGCTATTTGCACAACCGAGATCCCCGATAAACAACGCAGGCAGAGAGACAAATGCGGGTAACAATTTTTTAAATTTTTCTCCAGTTGCGAAGGTAAAACGTTGTGTGTTGTATTTTTTTTTTTTAACGATAACAGCTTCACCCCCATATTATCCATTGTGGCTGGAAATTCGTTCCTTTTTTATTTACCTATTTATTTGTTTTCTTTGTGTGTGTGTGTGTGTGTGTGTGTGTGTGTGTGTGTGTTGTGTTGTGTGTGTGTGCCCTTGGCGTGTGTGTGTGGGTGTGTGAGAGAGAGAGAGAAAGAAATAGATAGATAGATAGATAGATAGATAGATAGATAGATAGATAAATAGATACGTGAATAGATAGATAGATAGATAGATAGATAGATAGATAGATAGATCGATATATAGATCGATCGATAAATGGATGGATGGGTGGGTGGGTGGATGGATGGATGGATGGACGGTTGGGGGGGGGGGTAGGTGGGCTTTGTGTGGGCGGGTGGGTGGGTGGATGTATGGATGTATGGATGGATGCATGGATGGATAGATAAATATATATTTTGAATTTTTAATAACAGAAATTCCACTATTGCTGTCTTTCATTCTGGGGTGTCACAATTATATCTCATGAATTAAGCCTTCTGTTCATTGCTCTCTTCAATCCTCTCCTTTCAAAACGGTCAACATATTTCCCCCCAATTGCTATTCCGCTGTAACAGGATTATAAAATTAATATCTATTGTTTACCAAATAGCTTCAATTAACACAACCATTATCAATATAACATTATAGTTTTATGATGGTAGACTATCCTCATAATATAATATTTTTCACGTTATGGTACGAACAAAATTGTTAGGTACGCTGTTTACCCATCCCACATAAATCACGATTTGACGTTCTGTATTGTAATCCTGTCACTCTCATCTATCCATCAGATCCATCTATCCTATCCATCTATCTATCTATCTATCTATATATCTATCTATCTATCCATCTATCTATCTATACATCTATGTATCTATACATATATATTTATCGGTATGTGTGTATGTCTATGTGTCTCTCCGTTCGTCCTGCCATCCATCATCCCATGCATCGATCCATCCATCCATCTGTTTGTCTATGTATTTGTCTGTCCATCTATCTATCTATCTATCTATTTATCTATCTATCTATCTATCTATCTATCTATCTATCTATCTACCTATCTATATATTCACCTATCTCTCCCCATCTATCTATCCGTGCAAATGATATCATATCACGTAAGCATCGAGAGACATCGCTACATGCTTCAAGTACTATCTACAGTAAAGCCAGCCGCCAGTTTAAGTGTGTTTGATTCCCTACGCTTGGTATTTAAATGAGGTACGTCATAAACAGTTATATATGATTATATTAATCATTTTATTATTCTTTTATCTTTTTAGTGGTATTTTCAATCTCTCTTTCTCTCTCCCTCCCTCTCTCTCTCTCTCTCTCTCTCTCTCTCTATCTATCTATCTATCTTCATTGGTGTGATAAAAGAAAGTCTGAAGAGCTAAGTCGTGACATTGTGAATAATCACATCGATCTACAATGTCATAGGAAAATCTTGGCACAGTGCTTGACAACAAGTGTGTTGTTAATGTTGCGAGACTGAATGTTATCAAGAATTTTCTACCCGCATCAGGAAAGTCGGTTCGAAAACAGAATTAGGTTTTATTGTCAGAGTCAATATGCGGGCGAAGAAAATAAAAAGAGTTGTTACAATGACTCATCCATAAAACGAAACATGACATGAAGGAGAATTGATCACGTTGAACGACATACTGACAAATCACGTGATTTTGGGTTTACATTACAGTGATGATAGGCGGTTCCTCTGAATTTCGTGTTGACATCATTATGGTTTTATCCCAATTGATGATGATGTCTAACCCGCGTGTATTAAGTGTGAGCAAACCAAGATTTTCTTAGTTATCCCCCTTCAATCGAATTTAATCTTTTTAATAATATTCTGTGTCTGCGGTCATTTATCGCTTTGATTTCTGACCATTCATAAAAAGCAACGACTTATAGACATATCTTTTAATTTGTTCATGAGAAAACACATCTTTCTTTTTTCTTTCTTGGTAAAGGATAAAAATTCAATGCTTGAATTATGACGTGAGGCGTGAAAATGGGTTTTCAGAATACAAGAAGTTGTCATGTAATGTATCTCCATCAAGATATTTTATGCTGTTGGACTATTTTTTTATTTTATTAATATGCTGTTGGAACAATAGGCAACTAAGAAGTAACCGACAAACTTGCCAACAGGTCTTGAAATGGCGCACCACGAATGAGTATCAGACAGGAAACCATTAAATCATTATGCTCATCAATCATGGCAATTATTTCCACATTGCGACAAAATAACATCGTAACATTTTTCATAGAAGAGTACAAAAACGTCATTTACATCAACATACGTACAAAAGAAGTGCATGTAGACGTCGTGAATTTTTTCACCCTTGAATCAACAGTAACACTACTGGTATATTGCCAAACCCGCCAATCAACAATTCGTTAATACAATATATGCTCCAAAAACTGAATGGTATTCAAAACAATAATGCATTATACTATATGAGTATTATAAGCTCTGCCTACATTGAATTTGTTAATTGTGTCTTGAACCTGAATGTTCTACCCTATGTCAACACTTACAAAATGTACGTATCTAGCACCTACCAACAATTTATTTCGCGCCGGTAAATAAACTGTAAGTTGTAAGGTACAGAATTAGTATAAGTAGCAGCAGTAGTAGTAGTAGTATTAAACGTAGTAGTAGTAGTAATCGTAGTATTAGACGTTGTAGTAGTAGTAGTAGTTTTAGTAGTAAAAGAAATAGTAGTAGTAGCAGTAGTAGTAGTAGAAGTAGCCTTATTGTTTCAGCAATTATTGCCAGAGCAGTCATGTGTCAAACTAAGCACAAAAAGAGCGAAAGTATTTATTGAAAATATCTAAGCTGACAATGTCTCTTTGATAAAAAAAATAATAACATCATTTTTTAAAAGTATACAATTTTTTTCCTTTGACTGTTGAATTACATCTTGTTTTTGTTTTGCGTCAAAATAAACCTCTTAATTTTGTGTCAAATCTCGTAACTTTACGTTTCAGTGTGGAACTGAGAGAATATTGGCTGGCTGAAGAAGGAAAAGCTGCCAGACACCGTTATTATTACTCTCTCGTGGGAGTTGCTCTCTACACACCTATCCCTCCTCAACCACCACCCACCCACCCCTCCACACACACATACACACACACACACACATACACACACACACTTCACTCCCTCTCCCTCCCTCTCGGTCTACGCTGATGCAGGTATGATTTTGATCTGTAGCCGATGACGTCAAAGGAAAATAGGTATAATACAAAAGAGCGCGTAAAGATTTCTGGATTTGCCTGTCGCCAATGCCTTCTGGACCCCATCTTTTCCCCTCTCTCTCTTCTCTCTCTCCTCTCTCCTCTCTCCTCTCTCTCTCTCTCTCTCTCTCTCCTCTGTATATCTATCTACGTATGCATCTTCTCTCTTTCACCTATCTCTCTGTGTCACTATGTGTGTATCTATCTACGTATGCATCTTCTCTCTTTCTCCCTCTATCCTCCCCCCTCTCTCTGTCTCTCTATTTATCTATCTACGCATACATTTTTTCTCTCTTTCTCTCCTCTCTCTCTCTCTCTCTCTCTCTCATTATTTGTGTATCTATCTACGTATACATCTTCTCTCTTTCTCCCTCCATCCCCCTCTTTCTCTGTCTCTCTATTTATCTATCTACGCATATATCTTCTCTCTCTCTCTCTCTCTCTCTCCGTATCTCCATCCATCTTTTTTCTCCCTGCCTACCTCTGTCTGGCTTTACATTGTTTCTTCCTCTCTTTCTGCGTGTACAATAATATTATGTGTCATGTTTTTATAATGTGTTTCTCCTTCTGGAATACCCTCCCCATTCTCTCTCTCTCTCTCTCTCTCTCTCTCTCTCTCTTCCTCTCTCTCTCTCTCTCACATCGAACAACCACTTACTTGTCTGTATATATATATCATATGATATATATGACAGGACTTATTTCGGACGACGAAGACTGTCACTATCTTAAACAGATCGACACTTTTCTGGACTGGTGCAAACGT
>JAUEKZ010252377.1:6200-18700 GCA_031471865.1 Melibe leonina
TATTGGAAACAGGTTTATTGGAAACAGGTTTATTGCTTAAGAAAAAAATGCACTTTATGATTTATGGTTCTTGCAAGTATTTTCCACCCTCTTCTCCTCCTCCCTCCAACTTCTCCTTAACATCCTCTTTCTCCTTAAACTCAATCTCGTCCGTTTTCTCCTTTTTCTTTTTCTTCTTCTTCATCATCATCTTCTTCTTCTTCTTCTTCATCTTCTTCTTCTTCTTGACCGCCTCCTCCTCCTTCTCCTTCTTCGACCACTACTACTACTGCTGCTGCTGCCGCTGCTGCCGCTGCTGCCGCTACTACTACTACTACTACTACTACTACTACTACTACTACTACTACTACTATTACTACTAGTACTACTACTATTACGACTACTACTACAACTATTACTTCTTCATTCCTAATAATTTCGTGTTTCTTTTTCTTCTTCTTCTTCTTGGTCTCCTCCTCATCCTCCTCCCCCTACTACCACGACTACTACTACTACTACTACTACTACTACTACCACTACCATTACTACTAATACTACTACTTCTACTTCTTCTTCTGCTACTACTGCTACGACTACTACTACTACTACAACTATTACTTCTTCATTCCTCATAATTTCGTTTTGATGGCTGGGCCTCAATATGGAGGATAAACCCTGTGGTACTCAGTTCTGTGAGCCATACAGTACAGTTTAACCTGTAGTGGTGCCTGTCCCAGGCTAATGTATGATCTTGCTGTTACGAAACTAGGACGGGTCTGATTTTGAAAGTATCCAGCCGCATGATCATATGACTTTCTGCTGATTAACGTGTCATCATGTCCCGATAAAAAAACACCAAACTTTAACCATACGGTTATTTTCAATACTCAATGTTCAAATAAGCCAATCCAAATGGCCAATCCCCTCACCTGCAGCCACCAGGAGTGTTTTCCCAGTCCAAACGCGTAGCCATCGGATCCGAACCCTTTGCCCGATATGTGTACCTTGCAGCTCTGGTCAAATCGTGCCAGACCATATTCCAACAGAGCGATGTCGTCAAAGTACACGTCAATCTTCCTTTCTCTGTCGACACAAGATGGTTGATGAAGATAAAAGAAAATTTATTTTTTAAAAAGATATGGCATATTATTAGAAAGAATGACGATCATTTACACAAGAACGGGTACTCCTGCAGACCAATGTAGGCTAGGTAGTCAAAGTTAAAGTTGATCTTCATTTTTCTGTGAATGGAATGTTTGGGGAAGACGATGAACATTATATGGAAGATAGTTGGGTAAAAAGTATGCAAAAGGAGAGATACATAATCGATTGCATGATAAAGGGAAGGAGCGAGTGAGAAAGAGAGAGAGAGAGAGAGAGAGAGAGAGAGAAAGAGAGAGAGAAAGAGAGAGAGAGAGAGAGAGAGAAAGAAAGAGAGAGAGAGAGAGAAAGAGAGAGAGAGAGAGAAAAGAAGAAAACGATAGAAAGGTTGAATGAGAAATATGAAGAGTGAGGTCTCTCTCTCTCTCTATCTCTCTCTCTCTCTCTCTCTTTCTGAGGGATATGCATCCACTTGCATGCTTAGCCTCAACGACTCATCTAAGCATTTGACACCTTATCTATCTATTATATACATAGATAGCTTTATTCGCATCTTTGCTCTCTGAGCTGATTGATTGGGGCTTCAATGTCGCTGATTACTGACCCAAAGGTCAAAGCAATATTGGCAAGCCACTCTCCTTTCGCTTCAAGAGTCTCAATTCGTGGACCAAAGGTTGGCGACAGGGAATTAATATATAAAACCGCATTTTGCAGTTGTAGGTTAAAAAACAACCCCACAAAAAAACCAACAAAAACATTGCAATGACCATAGTTTTTGGCCCTAGTCTTCAAAACATGAAAATCAACATATTGCTATAAGGTTTGAAAAAAAATCCTAAGAAAAACCCCATCGCGTATTTATTTATTTAGATCCAGTGTTAAACATACGCTAAGCGCCTTGAACTTGACTTTACGGGTAGGGCGATGTATGTTATTTTTTAATCTATCATTGTTTATGTTGTTGTTATTTTTTATCTATAAAAAAAGAAACTTGTTGTTAGTTTATTGTTATGGTCGTCATGAAAATTATAATTACTCTCATAAACGTTTTATGGGGTCCGACACTCCTTTCCGAACCTCCTGGTCTTAAGTTGTAATTCATTTTAGAGAATATTCTAGAGTTTCTTAACCCTGCCAATGCTAACGTTGTAACTAAAACTACTAACCAGACACATCAAATTCTTCATGTCTTGCCTGTTCTTAAACCAGATGACCAGTTCAGTAAAATCAGAATTATCAGTAAAAAAACATGTTGATTTGAAAGATTTTGGCATCAGTTGATCAGTTAGAATCGAACCCCACCGTGAAAGGGTTAAAGCTGAGGTGAGCTGTTGATAACCTAAAGACTTTTAGAGATGATATAGATTGCTTCGAATCAAGCCTACGACACAGTGTAACCTACTTTTACTTTTATGTTTGTTTTATGACTGTTTTTTTTTATCAGCAGTGCTTGATTTCATTCACCTCATCAGTGCCTATTTCGTACTCTAATGTCAGTCTTCAAAAGTTGTGAAGATGAGAAAAGGAAGAAGACAAGAAAGTAATGATTGCTTTGCATTGCCAGGAGACGGCATGATTTCATCTTAACAGGAACTACTTTGACCGCGCACATTCAGGCCGCTTTAGACTCGTTTTAGTTCCGGAGTAAAAAACAGCATTTCTTCCGTTCTCCCGCGTAAAGTAGCTAGGGGTAGCGTAAGGTCAACGATTTTCCGTACACATCAGCAGCAGTAACAGCGTTTGAATAGAGGTCTAGTACTATTTCTTTCTTTCTTTTCCCTTTTTTTGGTTTAGAGGAAAGATTGACTTAGTCTAGACGTCTAATGAATTTGCTTAACAACAGTAAAAGCGATTCAGTCTCCAACAAGATTTGAAAGCAGATGGGGTTTCATCAGTCTGCTTATTACACGAAAAACAAATTTCAATAGATCTCATCTCTCCATTATACCCTCTCTATTGACACGGGTACTCTTTTTTTTTAAGCAACCGTTTTTTTACATTAAAAGTGTCATCAGGGATGACATTAAAAGGAGCTTACATTTCGATCAACGGGTAGTTTGATTCAGGGAGTTTTTACATTTTTAACCGCGATGTGTACGCTCTGCTGTGCTTTAAAAGTTCACTTTAAAAGGAAGATTGAGGATGGCATCGATGAAATCAGGCATTCATTTTTAAAATTGAAAGGTTTAGGAAAATGTTGAATTTGTTTTTAGTTTTAAATTTGGAAGGTGCTTTCAAACTCATTCTATGAAAGTGGAATAGCATAGCAAAACAAGCATAAGAAAAAACCCCAACCCTGACAGGACCCCAAATGCTTAGTCCATTAACTAATTTTATTTACGCCGATAAATCAACTCTAAACAAAACAAAGAAAAGAAAAGAAAGAAAAAAAAGGACAATACTGCAGGATCCAATGCTTATTCATATGATGTACAAACACACCCCACGCAAATAATGACAACATTTTCGGGGCAGTTCACTTAGTGCTAATCATCAAAACACAAAACGCAGAAAGCTGAACAGATGTAAGTCAAGTGAAGCTAATTGACTAATTGGTGCAGGCAAATAGGCACCACTATCTTCTGTACCCAGCGTTACATCCCGAACAACTTAAGCATAGCATCAGCAAACTGCGCCATAGCACACGATCAAATATCTCAACATCTTTATCTAGATGGAACGCAAAACGGCCAATCGGAACAAAGAATTATCTGTGAAGCTTATCTCCGAGTTGGTAACGCACATTTAAGTACGCGCGCGAAGAGGAATAAAATTGCGATATTTAAAAAAAAATGATGCTGACTTGATGCAAGCAATTAATATGCAACCGCCTCTAATCAACTTCATAACGCAGGTCTAAGTCTGTAAAGCGAGTACACACCGAGCAATGTAGAAGTAAGAGATCAAAAAAAGTAGAAGAAAAACATATAATTTAAGACTCTATTTTGTACTTTAAGTTTTGATGTTGGCAGCTTCCATTATATGTTAAAGTCTAACTCGTGATAGTTTGCTTTGTTTTTTTACATTTTGAAATTTGTTTTAAGATTCGACTGTTACCCACTCTGTCTATGCGACTAAACCATCTGCGTTGGTTCTATTCTATTCTACTGAGCAGACGTTCTCTTTTTTAATTATCTCTAACTTTAGCATTCCTAATCTTATCTCTGATTGATCTTTTCAGGAACTTGATTTCAGCGAGAATGATATTATTCAGAATGATACTATAATTACTATGGATAATTTTCACTGAAACACTTATGGCTTGCAAGAAAGGCAAAATGAGTTGTATAAAAGACCCCCACCCGGTAGAAATAAATTTGTTGCTGTTCTGATAGCTCCTTTCCGCTCATCTGAGTGATAACCCTCCACCCCCCCCCCAAAAAAAACCCCCAACAAAACACAACACGGAGAAGCCCCAAATCGCGTTGTAAAAAGTGAATATTTACTACAATTGCCTCACCCCACCCAGGTCTAAAACTGGTAATAACCCACTCTTGAGACTGGTTTATTAACGGTACTCTTGTGATTATGAGAAAATAATGTTAATAAGTTATTGAGTAAAACCTAGTCCAAAGACTTTGAGATTTGAGTCCTGTAAAGCCAGAGCTGTTCCCAGTTTTGGCAGGTAAAGCGCACAAATCGATAAATGCAACCTCCAGACTCCAGATAGGACCTAAAATGCCACCTCAATAGGAACTCTCTCTCTCTCTCTCTCTCTCTCTCTCTCTCTCTCTCTCTCTCTCTCAAGCGATAATCTCATGTCAGTCTCCCTGAGTCTCTGCAGCACGACTTACACACGGATGATGAGACCAATAAATTGTTGCACCCCCAAAAAAACAACAAAAAACTAACAGCGTGTGAAATACAACATCACACATACTGTTCCTTTCTTATGTCTGTCCAATAGAATATATCAATGGTGGGACAGGAAATGTTTCGTTCAAAACCTTAACTAGCAAGTGTGTTTTACCCAATCATAAATAACCGAAGCAACAAGAACAGTCGAACTGTCTGGGTGACGAAGAAAAAATAGATATGATAAATGAGGTCATCCTCTTCAAGAGCTCAAAAGAGTTATCACCAATTGTTGACATAATCAGTGCACTCTGCTTCAAACCTCACTCGTGCAGTTAGAATGATTTTACATTACTGTGGATCACCATCGCAGGGAAATAAAATCTCTTCAGTGATTTATGATATGTTTCGGTGAAGAGGGCCGGGTTAATAAGAACCAAAGCTACGATCTCTCCCTAATCTAACGAACGAGTTGTCTCCCTGTCTCGAAGATGTGCGAGTGAGAGACCTTGGGAGTGGGGACTATTTCCGGTACCCTAACAGTAGGAAGAGGCCCGTTGATACTTTTACGCCCTATTATTCAAACGTGATTTGTGGCCGTACCCCGACGTTCTCACCTCGCTGTAGTGGTAGCTCAATAGCAAATACTTTGAAATTCATCTGTCTAACACTGACTTTATTTTAGAGTTACCTAATTCCTTCCCATTAGATCACGGGTAAATCTTCCTTGTGTCTCACTCTGCCGTCCCCTGTGTCCCACCTTATTCATCCATCAACACATTATGCAATTCCTTTTCATTTCAGTGTTATGGTTTTTCCCATTGAGATGCTATCATCATCATCATCATCATCATCATCATCATCATCATCGTCATCTCTCTCTCTCTCTCTCTCTCTCTCTTGCACACACACACAAGCACACACACATATGCACGCACAAGCACACTCTGTCTCAAACACACATAGACAAACAAACAAACAAACAAACAAACACACACAAACAGACACACAGACATATACACAGACAAAACATGGTAAACGTTCATCGGTTACTCTCTCTTGATACATTCGCCAATGTCAATATTAGCTCATAACAACCGTAGTCCTAGAAGGTTGTCGCGAAAATATATCACGAAATGCTTGTTACATCAACAACTTAAATTTTATAAACATCCCACTTTAATGAGACAACCCTTGGCTACTTCTCAACATTTTCGACTTAAGATTGATTCTTTTTTTCAGATCAGGAGCAGAGAATACATAATCTCTTTAGACGAAATCAACTTCTGTTGGCCTTTTCCCCTCGAGGTGTCACTTTAGAGGGCCAAACAATGGAAGTCGGATAGGTCATGATCAGGACTGTCAGGTGGACGGGAAAGTATTTTTGCATCAATTCCTCGGACACATATTGCAGTGTTGTCGTGTCGGAGGATATTTCACCAGCCTCTTTCAAGGCACAGTACCCCGCACCATTGACCACTGGCCTGTTCAGTTGCACTGCAATCTATCAGGAAAATGTGCAATTTATCATCCCAGAAGACAAATGACATCGTCTTCTTTTGAGAGGGCTGAGCCTTGGATTTCTTTGACTTTGAGGTTGATGACGAGGGATGTTACCACGACATCGTGTTTTTGTTTCTTGTGTTCCGTGATATAACCATCTTTCATCGCTTGTGCTCAAATTTTGTCAATGAAGTCAGTATTCAATATTGAGTTAATTTTGTAGAAAATCTTATTTTTTCATATTTGCGAAATAAAACCATCTTTCACAACCTTGAAGTATTCGAGGTAAATCAACCATCCCAACGCCTGATTGTCTAGTTTGTCTCTCACTAAGACTTCACTGGCATTGGTCAATGGGATTTCTGTGTTTATCCCTTGCTCCTAACTCTTGGAGTGGTAACAATATTAACACGACGTAACGCGATGTCCAATTCTGATCACACAGAATCTACAAAATCTTTAAAAAATAAAGTGTTACTATACCTGATACATAAGATTTCAGTGGGTGGACATGCCAAAAGCCTGAGTTTCAGACCACGGTCAGTCCACTAAAATCTTATTCATTTGGAATGAGAACAGCCAAATATTGAAGATTTTCATATCTAGTTAGAAAATTAAGACATAACCCTAGCATTGAAAGGGTTAAGTACTCACTCACCCTAGAAGATTGATGGCCTCCACAGTGGAAGTGACGTAGTGCTGCCTGGTTTTCTCTCCCAAGTCAGGGTTGATCTTGTTCAGAAATGTCTCCACTGCACTGGATTTGACTACCGAAGTCTTCTTGGTCAACAGCTGGATAGAGAGAGAGAGAGAGAGAGAGAGAGAGTGAGTGTGTGCGCGCGTGTGTGTTTGTGTTTGTGTGTTTGCATGTGTGTAAGAGAGGGAGAGGAAGACACACACACACAGAATTAAAAGAAGGGGAAGAAGAAAAAGAAGGAGAAGAAGAAAAAGAAGAGAGAGAGAGAGAGAGAGAGAAGGAGGAGAAGAAGAAGAAGAAGAAGAAGAGAGAGAGAGAGAGAGAAGGAGGAGAAGAAGAAGAAGAAGAAGAGAGAGAGAGAGAGAGAGAGAGAGAGAGAGAGAGAGAGAGAGAGAGAGAGAAAGAAAAATATCAAAAAAAAAAATCATCAATAAAAACATAAATATTTTTAGGGTCTTTTAATTTTTTTGTAAGACAAAAGGATATGCCAGAGTTTTTAGTTTTGCCAGAAGTTTTTGTCCCCACGATGATTCAAGTATGTTTCTTAGATATGAAAAATATTTTTGAATACGTGTTGGTACACAGGGAGGCGCGGTGGTCTAACTGGTAGCGACGCAGCACAGAACCCGGGGGCTCTGGGTTCGATTCCTACCAGGGGCAGTGTTTTTTACTCCATTTGCCTCACCACAGCCAGGTGTAAAATGGGTACCAATCCACAATTTGGGTTGGGGAAAGTAGTTTGTGATAAACCAGCGTCATATCCAGAGGATGACAACCATTGTCATCTGTCCGCTTCACGCTACAAAAACCGGGATAAGCTCCGGGTCTACGGGCCATACGGCTCTAAGGGACTTACTTTTTTTTGGGTACACAGCGCATTTGACGATATGTTGTGTGGAATGTGCGTTAAGGGGTGGGTACACGAAAATAATTGATCAGCGACTCTCATATTCATACCCGAGTGCTGGAAATACCAGAGCTGTATTCTTTGTAAAAGAGCTCGGGTGTTAACACCGGATTCAGGACCTCTAGCAAATGCAGCTCGAATGAGGCCGTCGTAATTTTATTAGTTTATCTCAGTTGTGATTATTTCTAGCTGACCTGCACAATCGGAGTTGTAGACACTCATCTAGACTAGCTGCTGGGTATCAGCAGTCGCTTGTGGCGCAAACCCTGGAGTTATATGGCCCGACATAGCGCCTTACAAAATCCATTTTAGTCTTTTTCTAAGACATGTAATAGTGTGATATTGTCATTCACAGAAAGGGGAAAAACATAATTGACGTATCGTGGCTGTCAAAATGTAAATATGCATATCACTATGGCGTCAGGCGAAGTGGGTTGATTTGTTAGTCTTCATAGACAGTTTCCGTCACTAACCTCGGGGTCAAAGATGCTGGTTGCTGGGGCCACAGCTGATTGGCCAGCCAGGTAGGCTGCCAGATTGGCCGTGTAGCTGGCCATGATGAAGATGGCAAGACCCGCCCACACGTTCTGAATCAGTTTCCCTGGCCAACTTTTTGGCGCCTGGAATTACAGAAAAATGCAGAATAATATAAAAAATATGAGAGCACATTCATGAAGAGGAGGGAGTGGGAAAGTCGACGATGGAGCAGTCACTTAGAAACGTTGGTTAATTAAAACGTCGCGGTTACGCCACATTAACCCTTTCACAGCGTGGTCTGACTCTAACCCGAACAAAATATGCAATATCTTGAAAATGTACGTGTTCTTAAACCCCATAAATTAGGTTTCAGTGAACTGACATGTGCCAAAAGCCTGAAAGTTAGGCTTTTCGCATATGTCAGTTAACTGAAATATGATTTATCTGGTATAAGAACAGTCAAATCTTGAAGATTTTGGTGTCCTTAGCATTGAAAGGGTTAAGACGCTGAGTAGCTGATAGCGATGACGCACCCACCCACGCCTGATTCCGGTTCGATTGTCCACATGACATGAATGGGAGGAGTGTGCAGTTGGTCATGATAATTGTGGATCAAACTTTTCTACAATTCACCGACTTCAATGCAATGATTAAATTGCTCCTGGTTAACGTTTCAAGATTCAGATTAAAGTAATCATCGAGAGGGTGGCACATTTGTCATTCGTCACTTGTCTGCTTTTCACGCTTCTGATTCACACTCATTCAGCCACAGTTTCATGGATTAAATATTTATACTTTTTGTACAGTAGTCTAAAAGGGAATCAGCTTTATGTCAAATTTTCCCTTTTGCTGAACATGAAAACCAAACCAACTACATGACGACAAACTAGTAGTATCAACATAAAGTTAACTCTTTCAAAGCTTAGGTGATTAAAAAAACAACATAACTACATACATTAAAAGCTTCGAGACTTGCGTATTAATATACCAGATAATCAGATTTAAATAAACTGGCATATACTGAAAGCCTGAAATTAAGTAGTTAAATTGGATTTATCTGGTATATGAACGTGTACATTTGGAAGATTTTGTATGTTTCAGTTTGGTTCGAATCAAACCCCGCTGTGAAAGGGTTAAAAAGATAAAAGGAATACAATCTCTTGGAATGTTATATCGGAATAAGTTGTGAAAGAGGAGGAGAGTCAACGCCAAACCGAATAGAGATATAAAAATACATCAGCAGTTCGCGTCATTAGCAAAGTAGGCCACATTTACACATAGCGTCCACTCGCTGATCAGACAAGGAATAATTCATATGCGGCCCCATTTCATCAGGGCCAAACCTCCCCCTCCTGTCGCGTTATGGCTGATTTACCACAAAAACACAATCAGAAGTATAACTAAGTTTTAGGGCAAGTAAGCGTCAAATCGAGTAAAGGTGGATTTCTCAATTGATTAGGTTTGGCTGAAAACCTGAAAGGCACTCTCTCTCTGGGCGTTCACAGTAAAATGCTTCCAGAGGAAAAGGTCAACATTTGGTCAAAGCATTTGGATGAATATTTTTTATTCGCACCCCGTACATTTTATGTTGTCTTTCAACCTCAACACATTTGTGTAACCATGCATTAGCTTGTTTTTCAACCTTCATACCTGAATGACTGTGTTCTCTTAACATCGTTTAATAACAATATAACAACTAAACTATCTGGTATAGTGTTGTCTCGGAGTGATGGGCAGTCGGGGTTCCCTTGGCACGTCACGGGTTCGAATCCATTCTATTTTCATTTATTACTGGTCCTGTTTCTAAAACTTTTTATTTAATATTTTGATTAGTCTTCAGTGCGCGCTTCTCACTTTCATTTTATCCTTCAAAATCTGTTATCAAAGCCTGTGTTGCTGATGAGTGTCTCATGTCAAGGTTCTTGACAGTGTTGATCCATCTTTGTCTGTGGTCCTGTGTTGTTTGATATTTTTTTGTTTGTTTTTGATTGATCTTAGAATATTTCAATTCTTTGAGAAAATGGCTTTCAGACCAGATCGGAATGCTTTTTTTACCTGTCTGCAGAACCTGTCAATGTGGTCAGGTGTGGATGGGAGACTTGGGCATTGTCTTTTGGGTAAAATTTTATACAAATAATCAGAACGCAACGCATTAGCTCAGTTGATAGAGCATCAGACTGTTTTGCTGAAGGTTCTATGTTCGATCCCCTTCATTGGTGGAATTTTTTCCGGGACCGGAAAACCCCATTGTCGATCCAGCAGTAAACTGGGTACCTGGCCATCCATACGTCCCACAAGCAATAAATTGTAACACGCCTAACAGACGCTTGTCTTGTACTATGTTTTTAAACATCCGCTGTTGGCCGAGGGAATTAAAAAGTGTGAAGCACGATAAGCACAATTCGTGGATATCAGCGCTATATAAGCCTCCTCCACTTTTTAAACTCTTTAAAAAAAACCAACATAAATTATCCAAAAGCCAAAGTGTAACTTGAAGAAACTAAGCTATGATATATGAAGGAGCAGATGAACGAGCGACTGGTATATGGCAGGGAAGGAAAATGTAATTCTTAGTTTGGGTACATCGGATGACGACAATCTCACCTTGATGTTGATGGTGTGTCCAGTCACCAGAACCATGACCATGAGTAGCCCTGACCCCAGGCCATAGTTCTTGGTCCGCTTGCGTCCCTTGGGGTTGAGTCCGAAGGGGCTGTGCCATTCCAGGAAGGACGTGGCTATGCCCGCCACGATGGAGCTCATGAAGATGCAGATCCACACCTGGGGAATGAACATTAAAGTAGAAAGGTGAAACAAAGGGAGTGATTAATAGGCCTGTATATTAGGAAAAAGACAAAACAAGCGACGTTTCGACCAAAGGTCTTTATCAAGACAAACGAGACTAAACAAAATAACAAAATAACACAATAAACAAACAAACAAAACTTAGCTTCGTATTGTGGCACAAGGCTTCGTCTTTTGTTGATGAGAAGAAGAGGAAATGAGATTATGAACGTGACGTGATAGTGATACTATTGAACGTGTTTGTGGAACGTTAAAGTAACATTAAAGTAGTAGTAGAAGTGGTGTAGTAGTAGTTTCGTCCGGCGACTTATGCCACCCCCAAAATAGAAGTGGTGGTAGTGGTAGTAGTAGTGGTATAAGTAATAGTAGTAGTAATGGCAGTAAAGTGTGTAGAAGTGGTGATAGTCGAAGTGGTAGGAGCAGTATTAATAGTGGTAGTAGTAGTAGTAGTAGTTGTTGTTAGTGGTAGTGTGATTGGATTAGAGATGATGCGATGCCAATGATGATGATGCTAATGATGATAAAATGATTATACTGGTGGTGATAATAGTAATAATCATAACAATAATGATGTTGATGATGATGATACAAATAACGTTTATGATAATTAACATTGGGACCTTTTAATGTTTATGATGATGATGGTACTGATCATATACAATTTTTGAACTTTTAATGGTTTTCGGCATCGAGTTCTTGATAATAGCACTCCTAAAGTCGTGCTATGGTCAAGATTGTATATTTTTACACCGCCGTTAAAAAATGACAATGCAGTCAGCAAAGATTGATCTGGAATATTTTCAGAAACTGCAATCATTTAATTGAACCCTTAATGAAGAGAATTTACCATAATTAGACAAACCATTTTGATTGTATTATTGCACGTCTAAGTATGTCGTCACTGTCAACGTCACGAAAGTTCAAGGCCTCTTTCGTTGCTACGGTGCCAATATGCAAGTGTGCATTATGGGCCTATAAATGCACCTAGCAACCGCTCTTTATCATTACTAAAGGGGGTTTAATAATAATAATATCAGTGACAACCATCTCACATATAAAAACACGCATTATTCAGTCAAGACAGCATACATAATTATGACACAAATATTAGATCTATTCAACTATATAGTCTTTGTTCAGCGGTTTTTCATTGCGTAACATTATGTGTAATTCCAGGATTTCAAGTAATATGATCTAATTTTCAATTATTTGGGTGTGAAATGAGACTCAATGGCA
>JAUEKZ010252488.1:0-16148 GCA_031471865.1 Melibe leonina
GTTTAAGATAGTGACAGTCTTCGTCGTCCGAAATAAGTCCTGTCAGTACTGTGTCGTCAGCGTATTTGTCAATGATGAGTAATTAGTATCATAATAGCCAGAAATAGTTTTTAAAAATGTCTTTTAAGTAGAAAGATGAAGATTAATAACATGCATTACATAGATGGGATACATATTAGGTATTAATATATAGAGAGAAGAAATGATAACCTCAATGCATGCAATTTTGCGCTTGAATCCACCAAGATTGGTATTTGAAGGTCGAATTTTTCTATTTTCTCTGTCAAGTGTCCACACTCGAAGTGTATTACTGTTGGGAAAATAATGAAATCATGTTTTTAAAATTAGTTCTCTATTTTACTCAAACCAAAACAGCTCATATTTGTTACCTTTACATAATTCCATACTTTCACAATTGGTTTCAATTGAAATGTTTTTGTTCCCTCTTTAGAAATAGTTAAACCTGAATTCAATTTCAGGACAAGAAGTTATACATTAGGGTTATTGATAAGAGTTAAATTTTTTCATCGTTTTCTCTACTTGTAAAATTGATAACAAGATATGACAATTTTCTCATCCAAAGTTTCAGAAAGCAAAACTATCTTTAACTTTATGGTATGTTTAGAAGGCGTATTGGACCCTCTTAGACTTACTCTCCACCTGTGACAAAGACGTTGTCACTGACTCTTGATGTTGCAAGGCATGTGGTGATTCCAGCACTCTCAACTTGTGCTGGGGATCCACAAATTGGCTCTCTTGTTTGCATATCCCAGACAACAACACTGTAGAAAGACAAATATTCATGCCCCTTATTTAGTGCACAATAAGACAATTTTTCTCTTTTCAATAATCATACCTGAAGGTAAGATATTACACAAATATTCAATTTCATTTTAGATTTATACAATTACATGAATACTCTTTCTGTGAGAAAATCCTTAGCGAAAGAAGAGATGAGTATATTTTCAACTAAACCATAGCCTAACAATGATTTATCAATTCTTTATTCCATCCATATCAATAATAAGCAACAGGAATATCAGCCCTCTATGCAAATTCAATGTAGAGAGCTAATACTTTGTGTCAGGGTGTACTGAATTTTTTTCCGCACTTGTCATGTATTTTATAATGGTGTTGAAGAGATTGTTCCACTCTTTTATTGTGTGCAAGAAGATATTTTTGGTCCTTGCGTACAGTTTGAGGAACTTTTTAATGTGATGAAATCTTGTGGTGTATTAAGATTGTTGATTTATAAAATATGATGGGGTTCTTTTGGATGTAATCGAACTATTTGGGTTAACTCACGGGAGACTGAGCTTTTTTTTACCGCACAACCCCTGGAGACTGGCCATTTTAGGGGGTATTTAAAAATTCCATCACTCAGGAGCTAAAAAATCTATATACACCATATTTCTAGATCTGATAGTATTAAGAGCACTTATGAGAATGCAAAACAAATGGAAACAAAATATGGTGAAGTTTTTTTTTAATGAATTTTTGAAAAGTGATTAAATTTTGTTGATTTTGAGAATTTTCAGATCATTATATATACTTTTGTTATGCAGAATAAAACATGAAATGAGAAAGAAATACTTCTATCTGTTCATTATTATTAATTCTAAACACCTGGTAATGTTTGTAATTATTCACAAAGGGATCTAAAATATTCCTGTTTCTGCGAGAAGCCATCGTGAAAAAGCATGGGTTTCGATTTGTGTTAGTCTAGTTTCGTATGATTTACTGAAAAAGTGATAAGGAGGGATTTCCCTTCCGAGAACGAAAGCGCGGGAAGTTACTCTCCTAGCTTCGCGGAAATCTGTCACGATCAAAACAAAGTATTCTTCTTTCGTTCGCGACAGATCCCATATCTGTCGCGGTAAACACATTGGCGTAAAATATTGTTGATGTCTATCCCGTCGGGGTTACGGGAACCGTCTCAAATGATAAAATCGCCGATCCCATCACATTTACGGGAACCGTCTTCAGTGAGTTAAATAATGACATAGATGTTGACATTGCATGGTATACAAATACAAATCAATTGATATATACTTACGATCCATCATCTTGCCCTCCAAGAGAGATCACATACATGTCATTTTTAGAAAAGGCCAAAGATTGGACTTTGACCTTGTGAAGTTCCCATTTTTGAATTGCTTGTTTAGTGGCATAGTCCCACAAAATGATGCTGGCCTGCATAGACAAAGTAAATGTAAAGATGAGAATTGCACTAGGTTTCTAGTAAATGTTATTAAAATCACACACTAATTCCTCTTCCTATAAAATCCCCCGATCCAAACTACTCAATGTCAAATCAAACATTTCCCATTTCAAAGATCCAACATAGCAATATCTCTTTCCAAGCAAGAACCAAATATGAAATACGTAATTCAGTAGGGATGATGTATAACATGTAAGCTTCATGGACTTTTCAGGTGGATAAACAAAATCAAAATCTTCTCTGTAAATTTTATCAATGTTATAATTTAGATTTTTAAGCTCAGATCTTTTACCAGTGGCGGATTTACCTATAGGTCACAGTGGACACTGTTCCCCCACCTATCTAAAAACAGAAATCCATCTACATAATATTAGAAACAACATTAAAACATTAATTTTTTAGGTTAGTAATAGTTAAGTCAAACAGTCGCGCACGCAATTTCATGATCTTCCACAGAGAGGATTAGTAGTCCACTATTATGCAAATTTCACAGAATTCATTTGCATGTTTAAATCAAGAAGATCAACTATATAAACATTGAACGTTTGCTTTTTTGTTTGTTTACGCACTCACTAACCTACATGATGGATGTTTTGATGGAAAAGAAAACAGACATTTCTTAACATCCTTGAACTTGTATTACGGCAGTGTGAAGTGGGTTACAATTAGTGTTGGTTTATTTTGTTTTTAAAAGCTTGTTATTTCACGGTGATAGCGTTTGCTCTCTAGCACTGGGTATGCTGATGTGAAACTAAAACATAGAAAAACATCAATGCAGCCTGACACACCTAGATACATAAAACTGTTAAGTATCACCCTCTAGAGACTGTTAACATAATTAACTCTTGTATTTACATGATTTTGTAACGTGTCCACCCTCATGTTTTAGACTAGATCCGCCACTGCTTTTTACTGAGTTTTTGGCAAACAATATGATAATGAGGATGAATAATTTTGTTCACCTTAAATCCCATAAAAGTCTCCTGCCCTGATACAATAAATCTTCCATCATGAGACACTGCAATGCAGGTGACGTTGTTTGTGTGATTTGAGAGGATGCACTGTTTTGCATCCTTAGTGATGTCTTCAATGATGATATTGCAGCCAAGGGGATATATAATGTGTTCCCGATCAGGGTGAACAATTAATCCGCTTGCTACTTTTCCTGTGAAAGAAAAAAAGTTACAATGAAAACCTAACAATGGAAATCCACATATATGGATAAAATTATAAAAGGATGGACAAAGTCAGGGTAAGACCAAGCATTAAGATAAAACAAACAAGCTATATAATGGAACACTGTCAAAACTGCTGCACAAAGTGATAGAAATGGAATGATATACAGTGTATTGAAAACTGCAGTTACCATCAATGACAATGATTATCTAGACATTTCAATGATAGATTCATCAATGTCTATCAAATTCTAAGGGGCCCTATCGAAATGGGTGGGAGATGGGTTCCTTCTATCAAAGGCAAGCTTAGGTTGCTAAAATTAAGACTTTATTGTCAAACCAACGCTAGAATACTTGAGATAACAATTGACAAAAAAATGAAACTCATGAGTGTTTCCCAGTTACCTAGCTAGAATCCACGCTAACTAAAACTGACATGTTTCAAATGGATAGATCCAAAAATTAAGCTTTAATTGAATCACTTTACCATTGAAGCCAATGATCCTTTCAAGTTCAAGATCTCTTGTCCCTAAGTTTTGCATTTGTTCTCCCATTTTGTCGTGTAAGAGATGAAACTTTCTAGACAAACACAAATCTCCCCACAGAAACAGCCAAACAACTTGTGGAAGTGATGTTGTTGTCAAGGGAAACAAAAATGGCGTCACATAAGGGTCCTAACTTCAAGGGTAAATAACTCTTAACTTTGGGGTTGTTAAGGGAGAGAAGTAAGAAAATCTTTTGTATCAATTTTTTTTTAAAGGTTTGTTTCGCTTACTGGAACCATCGAAAAATATAGTAATAATACGGAACATCTAAGGTGTCTAGCAATTATGGTTATATCAAATAATTGACAACGTTGTGATATTTTATATATAAGGTGTTGTGTGTGTGTGTGTGTATGTCTGTGTGAGTGTGTTTGTGTGTGTGTTTGTCACGGCAGCGCCTCCTGGTCGCTACTCATCGATTTTAAAACTGAAACTTGTATGTAAATAATTATAATAGCGTCCCAATGCAAGACGTGGAGATTCATTTAATATCTACCCTTAGAAAGGAGCTGTTCAAGAAAACAAATACTTTTTGAACACCAAACGCCTTTCGTCGATTTTGTTCCACTCTTCTATTTTTGTTTGTTTGGAGACGGGACGAGGTAGTGCTGAATAAAATCATTGCGCAATTCCGTCACAAAACAGACGAAAATAATGGAAGTGTGCTTATTCCTAGCCGGAACTTTGCTTCTATCGCTGAGACTGGAACCTTGACTGTTTAACTAAAACTAATCTCATTCACACCCATCATTCTATCATCTAATGGACCGCTATCGGTTGCCCGAACTATTTACCTACCTAATTCTACATCTCTTTTTCGTGTGATAAGAACTCAGCCATAATTTGAGGCTAGAGGCCTAATCCGTAATCGTTGCTCCACTCGATCGGTTTAGCTTGAAGTCTTGATGAGATTTAGAATACTACAAAGAACAGCCAATGTAAATCTTAACGAAATGATTCAATATTTAAATTGTAAAGTCGAAGTTGAAGACTTTGAGAAAACCTTGCTTATCGAAACGGTAAAAATAGCAGTCACTTGACCCAATTTGGATGATTTTGGTGGGGAAAAAACTCTGCTCGGGTTACAAAAAATAACCAAAAAAACGGGACTTGCGATTATAATAGCAGAATTGATTTTCACACCATGACAAAGATAATGATATGTGGGCTTAGAATTCATTCCGAATGTTTTAGGCAAATTATGTACCTATACTCATTAATTGTTTTTGCGCAACATAGAGACCACCATTATGTCCATCTTGTTCTTGTAAGGCTACATTGCTTTCATTCACTCTCAGAAAACAGGACTACTGAGCGAAATATATTACTTGCCATACAAAAAATCTCACTAATATAATGTGTTCACAATGGTAGTACGTCAACCTACATTAGATTTAACCGGTCGAAAGCGTGTACCGCCATATTATTCATCCTCGTCCGGCCGAGAACGTATAGGACACTTCCAAAAATAATCTATAACGTCAAAAAATCTAATGGCGTTCTGTGTTAAAATATATATACATTCGTTCTCTTGATCAACAACCCTCCAAGACTGAAATCTAACCAAATATCTTCGTCTTGCACTTCGGTGGTAAATTAAGTTATTTTTTGCATGCAAGTGTCAGTTTGAAAATCGATGTGTAGCCAGGTGGTCTCGTGACACACGCAGACACGCACACACACACACACACAAACACTCACACTCACAGTTTCTTTAGATGGAGGGCGATCTGCGCGATCTGTCGATAGCACAACGCCTTCTGAGGATTGACGAAACGTGCAACAATCCATCGATTATTGCGCATTCCGTAGATCGATGGATCGCACAGCGCGTTCTATGGATCAATACTATTTGTCAGTTAATACGCTATATCTTCAGTGAACGTCTCTCTCTACAGTCCTAAGTCTTCTACGATGGGTGACACAATTTTTATCGCCCGAATACACGCCCATAAATCTGAGGCATCTTGTGTGAAAATATGGTGTTCTAAATAATATAAACGTGTTACGTTGTCACATGCTCTAGACTCGTAAGTCAATTTTGCTTCAAATACTTCGAGAGTTTGAAATTCGCAAGTTAAGGCCCAGAAAGAGTGTAATTGTATTTGAGACACCTGAACGACTCAGTAGGAGTATAGTAGAAGTAGTAGTAGTCGTTGTAGTAGTAGTAGTAGTAGTTGCAGCAGCAGTGATGGTAGTAGCGTGGTAGTATTAGTTGGTGCAACGGTGGTGATGTAGATAATGATGATGAAGATGATGAGGAGAATATAAATGATATGAATGTTAGATGTAAGAAGTAAGAAGGTTGTGGGGATGAATAGATGGTAACCCGGATAATAAGACGATAGTGATGTACAGTACTCACCTTCCAACCAAATGTGTGAACGGGTCGAACATTTCTGTCATTATTATCATCTGTAACCTGTGCGATAACGACAGCCTGATCCTATGGTAGATATAATCGAGCATTTTGTCAAATTCTATCGAAGACAGAGGATAATGCGGTTCTGTGTGCTGTGCACGCACTCCAAAAATGTTTCGAAGTCGGCCGCATGGCTATTTTAATTTTATTTGGATTAACCATGATATTTGTACTTCTTTTTATTGGGCATTGGGAATAACGAAAGCTAGGGAATAACGAGAATTGAGAAAAACGAGAGTTCAGGAATACCCTAACGATATTTTTTTGCTTGGAACAGAGGCTGCCGATATCCACCTAAAGTTTTCGTTCAGCAGCATCAGAACGCATCCAAGGCGGTGATGCCAAATGAAGAAGATATATATAGCGAAAATATTTGGAGGTCCAAAGAGCAAATCTTACCCAATTTATTTTTTAATGCTACGCACATTTGTCGTGTCTGAGTTTGAGGCAATAGTCTATATGGACATTTTAACTTGGTGAGTGCTGTGTTTCCATTGACATTGCAAACAAATGGTAAAACTAAACTTTTGAGCTTTGTAATTGGATCGGTCTGTGGTACGTATTCGGAGAGTCGGCCATTCGAATCCTGGTGTAAAAAGGTTGTTGTTGTTGCTCATTTCCTTTGTTTGTTTTCGTTGTTGTTCTGATATGTTTTGTTTTTTATTAGGGAGGGGATGTGGCACGTCCCTGATGCCGATGGTATGAAACTGATGCTAGGCCTAAATAGGCAATCACATCTGAAAAACAATGTGTGTATAACTAGACTTTGTCGAAAAGCAGGTCACACAATAACCTCCATTTTATCCACAAGAATACATCCTCGTGCCGTTGCGAATAGATTAACCTAATATTTAGTCTGTGTCACCGTGACATTTTAGATATGACCTTGTCAACAACCAAGTATAACTGATTGAAGTTGAAGCACGATTTTATTGTAGACAGATATTAATTTTGGTGACGGAATAAAATATCTATCGGGATAAGAGCTACTAAAACTCCCTGTCAATGCGAAGTTTATACCCCAGCTTTCATATTTGCTTATACTATGTTTTGCGCTATACAGTATAGATCATGCAACGTTGACATCGATATCACATTTAATTAGTTTCAGTGAGAAAACTTGAGAAAACGTAGAGCGTGTTGATCGCTGTGTATCGGCGGCAAAAAGAGATCTGCCCTGTTTGCGAAAATCAACACAACAAAATCAAGGACATAATAACCTCTCTTGCTTGGAAAATGCATTGTGACCTCAAGACCGGGTCGTGTGTTGAAGTAGGTCAGTGGTTGTTCAGTGATTCATGTTGAGACAGCACGCGGAATGCTAGAGCTCGCAATGCATTGTGGGAGTCATTGACCGATGTAAACACAGGTACAGGGTATGTTGTTTTTCTCTCCATGAGCTGCCATTTTAGTCGAGCAGTGCAGAACCTTGATATGTCTGGTGTTCAGCAGCCTACAAATAACGGAGCTCTGGCCCTGTTGGCTCTCAAGTCTGCTCCAGCAAGTCCTTCTAGAACAGCATGGAGCCCAGAGTCAAAAGGAACTGCCATTGCTCGTCTAGAAGGCCGAGACTTCGAGTTTTCAATGCGGCAGCCACGCATTACCATCGGACGTAACAGCAGCAAAGGGGACGTTGATGTCAACATGGGCAATTCAAGCTTCATTTCTCGAGTTCATCTGGAAATATTCTGTGAACATCCTAACTTTTTCATGAAGTGCAATGGAAAGAACGGTGTCTTTATTGACGGGATTTTCCAAAGAAAAGGGGCGCCTCCCCTACAACTGCCTCGCTCGTAAGTTTGTTTTGCCGATCTCGTAAGCTACGCAGTTATGGTCCTGTCTACCGGATGAAGAAAAACCTTTGTTTACAAACAACCACATGAAACATTTAAATCGATTGGTATTCAATATCATGTTCTGTTAGGTCAAGCTGTTTTTAATGTTTCATTTTGTGATTTAATTGGCAGCTTTTTAATCAGGAATGATTGTGTCCATTTGAATATTATTCCAATCGTAACCATGTGCTCATTTCAAAATGGCGGAAATGTAAACAAGGCCTTGTTTATTGTGACGGCCATGTCGACCAATGCACAGTGCTAGATGTCGGATTCATATTGTTTGATATATTGTTCAACTTGTATGCATCATGATTTCTGTGCAATCAGTATCAGTAGATATGTTTGTTCATAAGTTTCACTTTTGCAGTTAGTCTCATCTCTACCTAAAAATGTTTAATATTTATCATTGGGCTTGGCTGTGGTGCTCTTTTTGAAATAAGATTTGTTAGCCAGTTCTTATCAGACGTTTTGACTCAAATTTGCATTCCAGTCTTTCAGTATTTTATCTCATTTATCTTGACTGATCATTGATGATTTGATTCACACACACTTTTTAATGTTTTAGGTGCATCTTGCGCTTTCCGAGCACAAATATCAAGATCCAGTTTCAGTCGCTTATTGACGATGTAGTACCTCCACCACCACCCGCATCGCACCCCACTCCGAAGAAGAAATTACCTCTTCCGCCCTTGAAGATCAATATTCCAGATCCAGCAGAGGTGTCGGCAAGCCCGTGTCCATCTCCCACTGGCACAATCAGGTAGGTTTACAAAAGCTAATGCTTGTATTATGGGTTCTTAACCCTTTCAATCTGAGGTTATTATTCAAAATACTAATTAGACATAATCATCAAGATTTTCCTTTTCTTATACCAGATGAATAGAATCCAAAAGCCTGTCAGTTCACTGAAATTTTATTTATCGGCTTTATTACAAGTTATTTCTTAAGATTTTGCCACATTTTGTTTGGTTTGAATCAGATCCCACTGTGAAAGGGTTCATATTTTTCAAGGAAGTTGAAGCTTCAACTAAATAGAAAAAAATGTTTACTATGTATTTTCTCAAATGTATTTTAAAAAAAATTAAAACTGTAATTGAACTAGGTAAATCTCATATCTATTTTCAGTGCTGCAAACTCTTGTCCAACAAGTCCGCGCAGTGGTTCTAATCAAAATTCTCGCATTTTAATGCCTGATCTTCAAGCTGTGGCAGCGTACGCTGCTGCACATCCACGAGAAGAAAGAGACGGTACCATTCCTCCTACTCCACCAACCAGTGGGGAAACCCCAAGGGATGAATCAAAACCCCCCTATTCTTACGCACAGCTCATTGTACAGGCAGTTACTTCAGCTCCTGACAAACAACTCACTCTCAGTGGCATTTACGCTTACATCACTAAGAATTATCCATATTACAGAACTGCAGACAAAGGATGGCAGGTGAGAAATTAACGTGGTGTAGCTTTTAATTCAATAGTTTGTTTTTATCCTTTCTTTAACAGCCATTACAACTTTGTCAGTAGCTGGTTTTGTTAGGGTTTTTTCAACTATTGAAAGCTACCATTTTTTAAGTGTTCAATTTCCGTGGACATAGCCATTATTTCTGTCTGTATAATTGCAAAAATAATGCAATTTTAAGATTTTCTTACAATATTTTAATTTTGAAGATTTGCAGCTCCAATTTGTTTAGAGAGTGAATCTAGTGTGTTTTTATAAATGTAATATTTGGGAACTGGTCCTATTAAAAGATTAGGGTATCTTCTGTGTCCAAAATGTGAAATGAAAAATGTCTGAGGTATTGTTAGATTATAATTTTATTGCATTCTAGTCTCATTTTTTACTCTTCCTTTTATTTCAGAACTCCATAAGGCATAATTTATCTCTAAATCGTTACTTTGTCAAAGTTCCTCGATCCCAAGAAGAGCCAGGGAAAGGTTCCTTCTGGCGCATTGACCCTGTATCGGAAGCCAAGCTAACTGCTCAGGCTTTTAGGAGAAGGCGACAGAGAGGTGTTCCTTGCTTCAGAACACCTTTTGGAGGTCTCTCTTCCCGGTTAGTTGTGTTTGATATTTACTTTTCAGAGATATGGCATTCCCTGTAATTGTTTTTGGTTTTTTTTGTGAATCTTAAATGCCATCTTTGCATATGCTTTTCATTTGTATGATTTTTTTTGTGTGAAAATGTGCATTTTCATTTTCTTTTTACACATATATGCATGTTTATTTCTTTCACAAATTTTTCAAAATGAATCATTTGCTAGCTAGGATTAAAATAATGGTTTTATGTTTATATCCATTGTATAGCAGTGTGAACAATGAACCGTTTTTTTTAATTTTGCACAGGAATCTAATCAAGATAAAGCTCTATCTCTTGTCAGTAAAATGCTTTTTGTATTTTGAAAATCCATCAAGAAATAAAAACGTTATTCAACTTTAAAACATGGGTCAGGTTGGATGACCCATATATAGAAAAAAAACGGGACGTTCCACAACAATGCAAGACACAATTTATGTCATGGCCGTCTCTAAGTCTATATAATATGACAAGAGTTGGGACGGTGTTTTTGTAATTTACGGAGAGGTTATTGAGCGATTTCGATGAAATTTAGAATTTTTAAAAAGGAAAGGTTAATCATTTTCCAGTTTTAAACGAAACCCTGATGGTTTTTTACCAGAACAAAGTGACGTACTAGTAAGTCCGCTGACATGAATAAAATATAATACTTCTTTTGATTGGATGCGATGGTTCATTCATATTCGTCGGAAGACGACTTCGTTAATAATGTTTGAAAATAGTGACCTTGAGTTCATTTTGTGGACCCATTTTTTATCACATGCCGAGCGCACATATTGGCATTGCTAATTGTATTATTTTATGTATGTTTGGGTAGAGTAATCTTTTTATAACTTTTGTACAAAACAATAATGATAGTTTTCCCACCTTTTAATAGAAATAAGATTTCCTCTTATTTTCTGTCTGCCCGTGATTTTGGCTCTGGAATAAAATCTATCTGCTTTTCTAAATAACTAGACTTATAGCAACCCAATGGAGCAATAAGGCCTCTTTAGATAGGTTATTTCTCTGAGCAATTTGACTGGAAGATTATCTTTTAAAAGAAAGTATGAAAAATAGACTGGAACTAAAAAAAAATGTTCAATGCTTTACAAACTCCTAGTCAAATCTGTCTCTCCCATTTTGTGTCTAAGATGGGCACCGTTTCTCTTTCAGCTTCATCTTAACTCTTTATCAGATTTTAGGACAATTCATCGTCTAAAGTGCATGTCCTAAGTGGATAGCCGTGAGTGGACAATCATATCTTCCGATGTACCCCTTGAAACCAGTATAAGAATAATGTTATCATCCGTAGTAATCTTTCTATTAGAGATTGCAGAGGATATGCACATTTTATTAAAGAAGTTACTTTTTTATTTGTACCACAGGTCAGCTCCTGCTAGTCCCAGTCACATGGCAGGTTCTATCACACCTGACTCTTTGTCCCGAGAAGGAAGTCCTATTCCTGAGGCTGGCTTGGAGACAGAAGTGTCACAGTCATCATCCCAGTCCAACATCCCTCAACAGTATCAGCACTCCAATCCTACCATCACAGATCTTCGTTTTTCTCAGTCAGCCCCAGGTTCCCCATCAGGTAGCTGCAATTCAATTGCAACTTCTTAAACATGTTATACCTCATTTGGGTCTTTTTTTCTTTATTGAAATAGGGAGGGTTTTTTTTGTTTGATATAATGCTTTAAATCAAATCAATACTCTTAAAAACAAACATGGTGTATTTGATTTTTTATTTATTGGTTTATGATACGATGTATTTTCAGGCTCTCGAGTTTTATCTCCTTTAACTGTGCCTGGCAGCGCAGTACAGACAAGTGCTCCTCATCAGCCATCAGTCGTTAACAAGCCAAAAATATTCATCACAAATCCAGGACAAGTGCTTGTCAATGGGCCCTCTGGTACTGCCCTTACTAATGGCACTCACCTGGAGATCAAGAAAGATAATGGAGAAGGTGAGGATAAGGGGTTACTTTTCTTTTCACAGGAATGAAACGAACCTACTCTCTGTAAATACATGACAGTCAATTCAATATAACAGGTGAATCAACGAAATACAAATTGAATTACTATAATGGCCAAAACATTCATACAAATTTTATTACATTTTTACAGATGTTGATTTTGGCACATTGCCTTTATGTTAGGTAGGGAGGATACGCCACCTCTACTAAGTGCATCTGACTAAACACCTTAAAGCTTCCAGTTGAATTTGCTGAGAGCCAACTTAAGCATTTCAAACTTAAGTTCTGTATTTTGACTGATTTAAAAAGAAAAAAATTAAATTTAGTTGTAAATGACAAAAGGCAACAATTGAAAATTGTTGAGCTCTTTCATTGTCGTTTTACTTTCACACCTTTACTCAGATTCGTATCCCCCTGCAAAATATTTTTTTTAAACATTAGTGACATTTTGAAGAAAAAAAAGAAAGTGATTTTGTAATTAAAAAAAAAAAATGTTAAAACACTAAAACCGGACTCATGCGTGTGTTGACATGAAAATTGCTCAGAGTGAAGTAACTCAAAAGAGGATGATATTTGAGTTTATCATTTTTATAGCCACAATGTGAGAACCTTGTGTAAACAAAATTTGATTATTTTATGTTATCCTCTCTTCTTCCTTACATACAGCCGTCAGTTTAAGTCTGTCAGGGGCATCTCAAAAGATTGCCTCTTTGGTGGCTACTGCTAGCCAGGCTCAGCTTCAGACACGGACAATCAACCCTGTTACCTTGGTGCGCAATTTGCACAACACGCAACAGGTTATGGTGTCTGCCTCAGGAGATTCAAGCTGCATCTCGCCGCAACCTCTCACCCTCATACCTCAGTCGGTTCAGCTGGTGCACCAGCCAGTCAGTATCAGCTCAGGTCAGAGCTCACAGGCAGGAAGTGTGCAGCAGTCTCTGGCCACACCCCAGCAAGTTCAGTTGATTCAGCAGCAGGTTTTGCAGCAGCCTGTTATTCTCCAGCAACAAACACCAGGCATTCTGGAACAACAGCTGCAGTCTTCAGGGATTGATGCTCGAGACTTAAAGCCAGCTGTTCATGTTTTGGTAAGTTAGATTTCTGGGTTGTTGTTTTTTTTTGTCTTTTTTTTTAAATATTAACTTCCTGTGCACTTTTGGTCAGCATTGTTTAAGAGATAATGCAATTGAAAAAGTGGTCAAGTAAATTCTACAGAAATTGAATTTTTTAAATTCAGTAGCCAGCTGAGTCATATGCATAGTGTAGATTTGACCATTCTCTGTGAGAAGAGGCAAATGATTGTGGCATTTCATTTCCAGCTTTTGTTCTCTGCTGGCTTTGTTGGTATAATTCCTTTGAAGGTGAAGAAATTGTTTTCTCTATTTCTAGATGACGAATCAGGTTTCTTCTCAAGTGAAACGTCACGGGGATGACTCAGGTCAAGAGGATGGCGATGGAGTGTATGTCAAAAGGATCAAAACAGATGTTGAGGGAATGCAAGGGGTTAAGGAAGAAGCGGAATGATTGTTCAACATGAGAGATTGGTCTTTGTCCGTCATTAGCTGTCTCTTGCCATAAGGGACAAATTTTTTACTGCTTAAAGATAAACATGAATATTGACTGTGGAGGAGACAATAGAAACTAACTTGTTTCTGGTCTTTATGTATTAGAGAAAGGAAAAACAGTTACAACTGCATTTTATACAATTTCATGGAATTTATCTGTTTTGTTGTGTTGTTTTTCTTTGTTTTGTTTTTTTCCACCTGTTGATACTTTTGTCATTGCTCTTATCTTGTGATCAGAATTTGTTTTGATTTCTTTGCCACTGACTTGTTCTATCTGTTGTGTTGTTTGTTAGAGGTTTGTTGTGTCTATGTGTGTGTGTGTTCATATTTTTGTAACCATTGCATTGGTTTTATGTTGTAGTTTGTTACATGTGTAAGATTTATTTATGATTGTGTTAATATTCACATTAAAGGGAAACTTGATGAAAAAGAGAACAAATGAATCAATGGCCATTTTCTGCATGAGTTATTTGAATGAGTGTGTGTAAACCTGAGTGTGAGTTACTTTTGGCTAGCAATGAGGCCCAACAATTTGGAAATGAAAGAAAGTTATCTTGTACACATTGTATACCATAATGATTTGGTTTGATAGTTGTGTATTGTATTCTTTTGTTTTTTAGCGGGCATTACTGAAATGTTACTTTCATGTCACTTATCAGCCTTTTTTTTTTCATCCACTAAAAATTACTATCCTTAAATTATTCCCTCTTTTTTATACTCTTCAGTAGTGTATAATTTATATGGCTTAAATTCTTTTACTGACTCAAAAGATGTATTGATATTAAAAATATGCAGCAGTTTTGTCTTGATTTTGAAAGAATTAAAAGAAAATGAATATTTACAATATTTTACTTAGTGAGGTACATATTTTCCACTTTGTTTTCCAACCTTTTTTTTTCTCCGTTTCTAAATGTGTATGCTGTGCCAGTGGTCATAGTGAAATAAGATGGGTTTGCACATTTAATATTGATTTTGTTTCATTTTCAACTCAGTCATATCCAATTGTGAATACTAGGACTCCATTTTTGTGAAATAAAAGCATCATATTGGGCATGTACACATCTACTCAACACTAGTTACACATGTAAATAATCAGCCACTTTGTTATGCTTGCACATACGTACATGTTAACTTTGTATATTATACATCTTACCAATCATCTGTCTGTTTTTTGGGTTTTTTTTCCTGTTTGTAAGAGCAAGAGAGATTGGGAAATATATAATGAGAACATTGTCTTACTTTTACCTATGGTTATTTTCTTTATACCTATCAAACTGAACATCTTAACCCATGGTGTATAAACTATTTTCCAAACTCCTGATGCCTAGCTAAAATGAAACGACTCCTAGTTTTTTTAGTCTTTGTCTTCATTGAAAACAACAAATTCTCTCCATCATTGTAAAATGTCATCAAAATCAGCTTCTTGATTTTAATAGAGATCAATAATCTTGAATTATGTTTTATAAAATATATCATGAAATCACGTTAACATTCTCTATACTTAAAAATCTCTCTTTAAATAAAGAAGTCTCTCTGAAACAATATTGTCCTGCTTTGTGATTATGAGAGGCGATTTTTTTTCCACCTGTAAAGCATCTTTTTCTCACTTTTTTTTAGAAGATGATGTCCCCCCCTTGTAAATCATCTTTCTTGTAGAAAGCATTAGAGTTGTTATTCTGGGGTACTGAACAGGATTTTTTAATTCAAACCCAGAGGGGGATTTGGACAGTCATTTTGTAAAGATGTTGTTTGGGTTTGTATTTTGTCTTGTGTCAAGTAGATTATAATTCAACTCTAATTGCGGGAAATAATTTTTGTAAGTTGTTTGTTAAAACAGTTGATGTGCCAGAATATCTTCCTAGATCTGTCCAACCTTAATGATAAAGAAAGATAGGCAGTTTGTCATTGTATAGGCTAACTCTTATTCTTTTTTATCACATAGAGTTGTGGTTGGGGCGGTTAGTGGGTGCTACTTCTTTTTCTTCTCTTTTGGCTTTACCTATTATGTTACTTTCTCCAGCACTCTCTTCAGTGCCCTCGACTCTTACCAAGCATACACACACAGCTGTATCTATTAGTTTAGTCTTGGTCCTGACTGTTGTCTGAACAAATTTAGAATTCATGTTCTTATTTGGTAGTTGGGGAATTCCTTGCCCTTATTGTGTGGGTTGAACGTAAATAAAGAAGTACTATGATATTTCTTTACAAATCAATTCATGTAAATTGGCTGCATTGTGACAGTCTGTCTGATAACATTGTATACTGAAATTGAATATTTGCTGTTGTTGTTTGTATTGGGTTTTTTTTTTTGGGGGGGGGGGGGGGGTTCAATTTGAAATTTTATTTAACACAAAAC
>JAUEKZ010252599.1:0-19736 GCA_031471865.1 Melibe leonina
GCCTATCATCTTGCTTACCTCTGGGCGCTTATATGACCATAGCAGTTGCAAGCGCCCTAAAACTCTCAATAAACAAACATATTTGGAAGATGTTGTTCAGGTCCTGGAAGTGGGAGGAAGGGTACATTTTATGTACGACGTGATGTGAATGATGATGTTTGGCTGCAGGAACGCATTGAGTGGTTGATGGACTGGACGTCTCCAGTACGCGCTACTTCTGTTACTTTTCTTTCGGCTTCATCTAGCTTTTTTTTTCTTGCACTATCTATAGTGTTCTAATGAAACAGCATAATATGTACACTTCTGTTTTGTATTATGTTAGCCGAGTCTTAGCCATGCCTTCTGAGCCAACAGACCTTTGGTCATACCCCATTGTGGTACCTAACTACTCATTTTAGAACTTTAATGATAAAAAATTAATAGTAATAGTGTATACTGCAAAGAGCAATAGGCCAGTGGTGGAGGACAAGGACAAACAGGACACAAAAACAATCGACGTTTCGGCCCTAGGCCTCCATCAGGACAAAGATGACATGTTATACACAGTTACATAAAGAACATAGAAAGATGCAAATAAAGCATTGATAAAAATGTAAAATGAAAACGTAGCCGATTCCTGGAGTAACGGTAACAGGATAGATCCACAGTGCCGGGGGTTGGAAGCCCGTTCAGGGAAAAAATGACTGACTCTATGTCTGATATGGATGGGCCGAAACGTCGATTTTTTTGTGTCCTGTTTTGTCCTCGCCCTCCACCGCTGGCCTATGAACCACCCACTCCCCTTGTTTTATCATTGATACCTACTGGCCTAGCGATCAGGAGTCACTTTGCCACCACCCTGTAGAGTAGATAAATAGACCTCCCGCACTGTTACGTAACATCTCACCTACTCAGTGTACAGACACGGGACAAAGGGTTGTTTCCATATTGGGGGGATTTTCTCACAAAATACGTACAATCTCTGATTGATGTTGATATCTGCAACCCTCTCAGACTTTTTGTGTACAGAATTCCTGTTTCCAGAGGTTAGTTCTTTTAAAGAAATGGACTCTTTGACAAAACAAAAATGAATGATGTCCTCTGTTAAATTAGTTGCTTTTGAGCTACTCTTGGTCGTTTCTTGTAGCAATATTAAAATGGACTGCTAAGCCTGTGATAAAATGAGAAACAAGGTGAGTGTTGGAGTAGGCGAGTAAGAAACAAAGACAAAAAAGACACTGTCAACATTTCGTCTCAGCTGACAAATCGTAGATCCCCACCACCCCCATGACGTGGCGCATCTATCGTCAGTGAGTTAACCCTTTCACTGCTAATAACACCAAAATCTTCAAGATTTGCCTGTTCTTATACCAGATATATCAGATTTCAGTCTGAAATCTTATTTATCTGGTATAAGAGCGTTTATATTTTCAAGAGTTTGCATATTTCAATTAGGTTAGAATCAGACCTCGCCATGAAAGGGTTAAAGCCATTTGGATAAATTGAAGAGGAAAAACAAACCCGGGAGGAAAGTACGGACTTTATGCACACGGAGTAGGGCCTAACGGGCAGACTTTTCGCGACCAGGAAAATCCGGTTTGCATTGAGGCTGTGGACAAGAGCTCTAAAACTAAAACTCTCGATAAACAAAACAATTAAATATCATTATTATTATTATTATTTTATCCTCTCTTTCTCTCTCTATCTCTATCATTAATCTTACACTCTCACCCCAACACCCCCCTTCTCTGTCTCTTCTGCTGAAATGCCGACTATTACGTCCGAGGTATAACCCGAACGGTATTCGAACCCCTTACCTACTGGTCCGAGCCGGTCGCTCTACCTTGACCCAAAGGAGGCGGAACGGAACGGTGGGTGAGGGAAAGGGGAGTAGAACAGGGGAACGGATGTAAAGATTTGATGGGGTTCTTGTGTCACATAATGTATAGAGTTTAGTGGATGACATCACGTTCATGGGAATAAACATTAGAAATTGACCGCAGGACAAAAACAACAATAAAGAAATGGAAGGTGGTAGTTATTGAAAAATATGGTGAATGACATACCCATTCACTCGGTCCTTCATTCAATAAATTGGAATACCGTACATCAACCCTTGCAATGCTAAGGTTACCTCTCAAACTACAAGCATGTAGGGCAATGTGTTCTAAGTACCAGTCAGAGCAATTAGATGTAGGGGCGTACACAAAAGAAAATCTTCAAGATCTGCATTTTCTTCTACCAGATAATTGAGATATCAGTGGACTGAAATATGCTAAACGGACTCAATGCAAAGTCGAGAGAAGAATCTTGGCCTACAGGGGCCTAGTGACGGTAGCCGGATGCGATAGAGATGCACGCAGATTCCAGGTTGGGCCATACAAGTTACAGAGGTAGATATTACAGATTCATCATTTGCGGATGTAAATCATTTCTTCCCCATGCACATGTGTATGTGTGTATGTGTGTGTGTGTGTGTGTGTGTATGTTTGTGGAGAGAATGAGATAGAGGGAATGGGAGAGAGAGAGAGAGAGAGAGATAATAACCTTTACATTACACGCGCTCCACTCCTTCTAGATGTCTTTCTCTTTCTGCTCTCGTCCACACACACAAACACACACACACACACACACACACTGTCTTTCCCACTCTCTCTAAAATACACACACACACACGTACATAAATTTGCTCTTAAATAGATATTTCCTTCTCTCTCTCTCTCTCTCTCTCTCTAGTTGTCTCTCGCATACGTTTTTTCTCATGTAAACAGAGACACACAAAAGGACACACCCACTTTTACACACATCTTTTATAGAGCGTAACAAAACTCGGAGCACATTGGCAACCAACCTCTCTCGCGAGCTACTGAAACGCAGGTAGCCTAAATTTAGACGAAGAAAGACGGCACACATTCACATTCATAAACACACACACCACACCACTGTACATTGCTTCACAATCATTACTTCGCTAAATCACAAAGCGATCAAGACTTATTGATAAATAAATCATGGAGTTATTTGAGAAACGGGACATTCCAGAGATGGTCTAAAACTTCGTCGGACGATGTGTTTCAACTTTTATTTAGAAAACTTCTTCACTTGGAAAAGTAAGTTAGAAAGACGTAGAGAGTTACGACGTCTCTTGACCTAGGCTAGACAATAGGTCTCTACAGATAGATCTCTAGACCTAAGTTGACCAGTTTTTTAAAATCTGGTTGGAATGCCAAATCCTGAAATTCTCAGGGATTAACGCCTTGATTTTACGTAGTATGTGAAGAAAGAGCTTTTATCTTCTTGAGATCAAGATACCTGCTACTTTTCGAGGGCTGAAATTCTAGTGGCCAACTTACTCGTTACTTGCAATGATAGATACTACAGTATCTTTCAAGACAGTCTAAGTTTAGAGAAACTGTTCATATTTTTTTTTACTTGTTTGATAAAAAAATATTAATAAAGAGAACGAAGTGGCTACAAACACTTAAGTGTTGCTATACCCTGAGACCCACAGGTTACAGGCACTTATGTGTTTCTAGACCCACAGACTAGAGAAGCTCTTAGCACTATCTAAAAGCACAAATGTCTACTTTTCTAAACGGGTTACATTGTTTGTTCATTTGTTGTGAGGGAGAACAGGGTGTTTCAGTTGGCAACTTTACTGCCTTTGTATTTCAAATTTAAGATCTTTTACAGAAATCTTAGTTTTTTGCTATATAACAGATATTTAGTGCATAGATATTGAAGATAGGAATAGGTAGGTATGTGGTTATATTACCAGTGATAAGTTGACCCAGTCCTTCATTTTTCCTCAGAATGTTGAAACGAAAGAAAGCACTGTGTTTTGCAAAGCTGCTGACTTGCATCATTATTCTTTATTGCTTTGTAAGTTTTGCTGTATTTTGAACAAAAAGTATCACAGTATAATGACAGATTTAGAGTGACGTATTTAAATTTTCTCCATTTAGCTGGGTGCCAACAGGAGTCACCAATTTTGTCTGAGTATCAAGATTATTGTTGTCAATATATTATGCTTGTTTCCTTTTGTCTACTTTTCAATGAAAAGACTCTTTATTTAAAGTTTTTTAACAATTCATTTCAAGGATTTGGCTTGTGTCAGAGTCAGATTCTGAAATAAATTTTTTGTTTTTATATCAATGTACAGTACCCAACAAAATTTTGTTTAAGCTTTGGATGAATGTTGGTGCGATAGATAACTTTTTGTTTGATAAAATAATAATTCTCTAGAGGTATAGTTGTTTGTAGTTTAGTGCTACCAGATGACAAAAATTTTCCTCTGCCTCATGTGAATGTCTATCGTTTTATTAATAATATCAGTCTTAATATTTTTCATAAATTTTCAGGTACCTGTATCATGTGACCAGACTTCTGGTGATGGTTGGCAAAATTTGCCTTTAAAATGGAAGGGAAAGAGACAGGATGAAATTGATCAACAATCTGATTCATTGAGTAGTTCAAATTTCCAAACAAACAGTGATGTCAAATTCACTGAGTACCTTCCAGGGTGGTGTCCCCAAGGGCAGTACTGGGTCTCGTCTACGTCTGCTTGCAGACCCTGTGACGTCTGCACCAAGAGGGAAGTTGAGATTGAGAAGTGCTCAGTCTCCAGGAACTCTATCTGCTTGTCAAAACGAGACGTGAGGAAAGGTATATACACACCTGTTTTTGATAATGATTACACCAAGTAGCTTTTTGGATTTTGAAAAATTCTGACTTTGAGATTCGTACAAAAGGTTGATTTATTATTTGGTATCATATTTGATGGATATGAAAATGGATAGCATCATATTCTTGTCCAATACAATTGATAGAGTAGATATTGAAGAATGAAAATTGATTCAATGTTTTTCTACTTCTATGCATATTATCAGGAAATTCATTGTGGTTACATTTTATTATGCTCTACACTCTAAAATTTAACAGAAATCTTTGTACTTATGCAAAGATATCATGTTGAGTGAATGTACCTACATGACTTTTTCCCTGCAGGCAAAAAGTGTCTGTGGACTGTACCTGTGGAGAATAAACTCTCATTTCACCAAACAGAGTGGAATGATCAGAATCACCCATGCTATACTAAGTATACCAGACTGGTGGCATCATATGTAAGTGACCATACCAAATATCAAATGCGCTATAGTTTTTAACCCTTTCACAGCGAGGCCTGTTTCTAACCCAACTGAAATATGTAAAATCTTGACAATGTATATGTTCTTATACCAAATAAATCAGATTTCGGTGAACTGACACATGTCAAAAGCCTGAAATTTAGGTTTTTGGCATATGTCAGTTCACTGAAATCTGAATCTGGTATAAAAACAGTCACATCTTGAAGCTTTTGGTGTCCTTAGCATTGAAAGGGTGAAAAAAGAAACTCTGCACTCTCGTGAAAAAAGGTGTCTCAACTAGATAATAAAAGAGTGCAGATCAATTGCCAAACAAATTTTTAACTATGTATCAAAAAGAGATAGAAAGGATAAAAATGGGGATAAGATATGACATCCACTAATTTACAAAATGCAGAGGTTCTTGAAAGTTTCAAGGTGTTATTGAATTATCATTGTCATCATTATCATCGTCAACAAAGATAAGCTTATGATCAGATTGAAGATTTAAAACAAACTTCTGTTAGCTTTGGTTTAGTGTAAAACAGTACAGTATAGTGACTAACAAGCAGCTTGTCTTTGTTCTGTGTGTCATATGGCCATTGTCTATTAGGGATAAAAGTGCCTGGGAATATATATATATATATATATGTGTTCATATTTGTCATGTTTAGTTGAGATTGGAAAGCCTCTGAGAGACATAGATGAATGAAACGTGTTATACAGACTTGTTCTTTGTTCAGGAGTGAACATTTTTAAAAATTAATCTTTTCACTCCCCCTCCACTAGTTGAGACGATACGACTATAAGAGATCAGTGAAGCAACCGCAGAAAAATGAAAGAACAACTGAAAAAATTGTGTCTGTTAGCACAACGAACACATTTACTCTTCTCCCTACCCCTTCCACAACTCCTGACACTGATGAGATGGCTCACTATCCTGTCTTTTCCTCGAATACATTTCACAGGTGGGTGGATTTAGGAATGTTCCTTGATTGTGATTGAGTCTATAGATTGTTCATTTTTTTTTATTTGGGTGAAATCAAAACTGTTGTCACTGTTGGTTTCTAATGTAATGTCATCTGTTTGAAAGAAACGTTGATTTTCAGTTTATAAAATATTTTTGTTCTGTTCAAGAAGTTCAAGTTCAAGATAAAAAATTTCATCTTTATTCCTGACGGAGCAATCACAAGGCATGAAGACAGACTTACATAGCTTGTTGTATGTAAAATCACACAGTGTGTTATTTATAAAGAGTAGTGAAGAACCTCTTCTGCGAATGGAGAAAGTCCCATTCGAATCTGACAGTCACTCACTCTAACAAATATGATGAGAAAGAACAAGGCAATGTGTATGTAACACATCAATGTGACAAATGAGATTTAAAAAATTGTATTCCCTTGTAATTGTAAATCATATCTCTATTGAATGTTTTTTGCAACGTCAAAGTTTGGCTGTTCTTTTAACTAACCAATGATCTGACTTTCTCCTGAGCGCTGATCTGATCTTATAAGTTGAAAGCACCTTAATTTAAGTTCTCAATAGGCAAACAAACCAAAAGAATTTAAAGCCTCCCTTTGAGACAAGAATTACTACCCTAGTACAATAGGAATTCAGTGGTATTGTCATATGGTAATACTAAAATGGACTGCTCAGCCTGTGGTTGAGTAAGAAAGAGAAAGGTTAATTCGAACAGGCATGAGAAAAACTAAGAAAAAATGACGTCAACGTTTTGGCCTAAGGCATTCCTCACGACAGACGCAACAAAACAAAATAACGAAAATATTTATAAACAACACAAATACTCATCCGTCTAGCTAATCGCTCCAGGAGAAGAGAGATGATCAAAATTGGTGGAGATGAATGAAGGTCGAGTGAGACATAAAGTGTGTGTAGTGTAAGAATGATAATGATCCTGAATAGTTACAGCTGCACCTTGATTTTAAATGAGTAGGGTACACAGGGTAAAAAAAAATTGTTTGGCTAATTCAAAGGAGCATGGTAAAAAATGTCTTGGTCCTCAAGGCTGTCAAAGATCACCTGCTTGATTTCGTCTTGATCCAGTTTTTTTTTTTCTAGCTCTGTGATTGGTTATGTTTGTCTGCAGGGATGTATCACATTATGTCCTATTGCTCCATTTGCAGCCAGACATAGAGCTGGGCCCTGACACAACAAGATGGGCTTTTATAAGGTGGAAAACAAAGCAAAAACCAAGCCATTAATCATACTGTCTGTATCATTATTCCAGAAAGTCCAGCGAGAACAATAAGGCCAAACCCAAGAAACTTGACAACCCCAAACCAACTTCTGAACCAAAGAAGCTCGAACCAGGTACAAATGCTGAAGAAAAGTCTTACTCAGGGGAATTAATGCAAATGATAATATTGATATTCTTGGTCCTCCTTTGTATCTGGAAGGATTTATCCACTGAAATAATGCCAACTGTTCTTTGAACCATTTGTTTTTTTAACTATGAAAAAAAATTTCAAGGTGATAACGATAAAATATCATTTGTTCATATTTCAAGGGGATTAGTGTTCTGATTTTGAAAACTTTGACATATATGTCTCATTTAAATTCTATATAAGCAGAAAGAGTGTATAGGTTTGGATTTATTTTTGTATGCTTTTCTGTTTTCAGTGTCTGGTCATGATGGGAATATGTTGACTTTTGATGACCATGACCACGATGGACACAAGGAGAGTGCCACGATACAAACACCAACTCATAAAGCCAATAACATTGATCACAAACCGGACAAGGAAAGTATTTCAATCTCATCAGCTGGTGATTCGGATAAGGCAGGCCCTACTGGTGTTGAAGAAGATGACAATGACAACAAAGACAATTTGTTTGACTTAGAATGGCTGTACACTGCAATAGGGGCTGTCATTCTCATACTAGCTGTGTCAATATTCTTAGCCACACGTCTGCAGGCAAAGCGAAATGCTGCATTACCTACCAAAAGGTGAGTGAAATTATTTGTTGCAATCCTGAAAGATGTTTTTATATGATTTTGTGCTACAGTTTAACAAAAAAGATATTTTTAAACACATATATAAGTATATTTTGTTTGTACTGAAAGTAAGTCTCTAAAGTTGGTGTTAACTTGACTCTATAGAGTAAACCTATGCCTCAAAGTTGGACAAAACTGAAGGTTGAAAATGTTAGCTGTTGACTTGATCATAGAGTTGTGTTTTACAGATGTTTAGGAGCACAACAAAGGACAGGACCACCCACCCTATAAATGAACTTGGAATTAAAATCATGGCTGCTTATATCATCACTAGAAAATAAATGCAACCCTAAGCAATACAAATCAGGTCACTGACACAAATTGTTTATCATTGAGCGTCTCATACTTTAGGGGTTGGTTGTTGTTAGTAGAATATTTAGGTATTTGTACTTGATTGTTTTTCCAGATCTATGGATGACAAATCTTCACCTGATGGTATAAAAAAAGACGTCATTGAAATGGGTGGGCTTTCATTTTTGATTAAAAAAAAATTGTTATATGATATTTAGTAGTAATAATATTTTATATTTTTCTCACTCTCTCATTTGTACCTGCCTCTAGCAAAATGGGAAGTTTGTTTATTGTAAATTGTGAAAGACAAGAACTTGTAGTTTTGCTCTTAAAATCCCTATTGAAAAAGAAAAGCAATATTCAGAGTTGTCAACATGCAGCTACATTAGTTAGCAATAGATAATAGCTCTTTATGTTCTTGGTAAAATGTAACTTAGTCTTTTGAGGAAAACAAAAACCCTCCAAATTTGATTACTCTTACTGAGAAATGAATGCATAGTAATTACCCTCTAATGTACAACTTCAATGGTAGTCCATTTAAAAAAAATACATTTTTTTGTTTATTGATCTTGAAATTTGATTAATACAAGGCAGACTACTGTTCTACTCTCCAAATGTTTACAAATTTTATTACAATTCAGACATTTTCTCTTTGAATTACAATTATAAAAAAGCTTGAATTTCAATTTATATTTATTGAATTTTGGTGTTATGGAAAATGAGGTTTAAATGTTCCAATATTGGATTCTTTTTTTATAACTTTGTGTTATAGATGATTTGGAAGGTCAAACTCAAAACTGTAGAAAATTGAGCAGCAGCAGAGATTTGTCCCAAACCAGGTTTGTTGTATTTTTCTTATTTTTGATAAAATATCTTCTATCAAGTGCTTACAGAAAAGATACATTGACTGTGTAGTGTTGAAATTTAAGTGGTAGCCTAGTCCTTTCTCATAAACACATGATATCTTAGGGTGTCAAAAGATGGCTGGTATGGTTGTAGAGAGTCATGTTATTGTTAAGCATCATTAGCCCTGACACAAATTCTGTGGGTGTCTTAGAAAAATCAGATCCCCTACCGTCTGATTTCCATCACTGGCCCTGGTGTCAGACAAAGGCACTTTAACTTTATCGTAAGTACACAATTTGTGGGGTTGCACTACGGCTGACGGCTGGTCTTTCCCAGTCTTTTTTTGGGGCATTCCCAACACACAAAATCTCTAAACTCTAATGAAAAGAATTATAATTTTTCCTTTAATTTTTTAAATAGGGCCTCTGTTCTTATGGTCATTCTATTATGAATTAAAAGATTTATGGATGGTGCTATGAAATTCAAAAAATTGAAACGGAACAAATTTAGTGATCAGTTTTTCTGATCAACTACTTATCAGTCCCTCTCAGATTTGCCCTGCTGATGAGAAGGTACAGATAATTTCTGAAAACTCAATGAAAGATTTGAAATCAAGCAATCCCCATCTGAATCCGGATTGGCTGAAAAAGACTAATGAACTGAATGCACAGAATGTTTATGGACTCTACCATTCAGAAGCGGAGACGCAGACGGAAATAGAAGTACTGCCAAACAACTCAAGAACAGGTTTGCTTCTTCTAGTTGAAGATTGTTCTATTTTAAACACATTCTCTTCTTGGGAAGAAAGTGTAACATATTAAATTGTAAATTTTGTACATTTGATCAAGTCCTACTTTCCTAAGAATTAATCTTTGCGTTTAATTAAAGAAATCCATGATTACTATTTAAGTAGAAAGAAGTGTTTAAAGATCTTACATTAATTTTCATTTTCTATGTGCCAATTAGTAATAGCCTGATCACATTTATTTGTATGAGAAAGGCATTTCATATTGTTTTATGAATTATTTTTTCAATTTTGAGAGAGATAGATATCTGTAGGATTTGATTTTTTTTTCACAATGAATTTGTTTTTTGTTTTTTGTTTGTTTGTTAAGAAATATTTTTGATTTTTATTTGCAGTTTTCAGGACACCTTGGCAATTTTCTGGAACTTTTTCTGCTGATGGTGGAGTTTTGCAACGTGAGAATTCTGATGTGGCTTTGATTGTTGGAAAAGATGCTGTCCTGAGTGGGAATTATGTGACCATTAGTGGCGCAATATTCACTGATGCAACTGTTATTAGGAAAAAGGTTGGTGTGTCAATGAAAGACTGGATTTTGATAATAAATATATTGTATTTTGCAGATTTCCTTTTCCCTTTGATGAGTATGATTCAAAGTGAAGTGCTGCAATAAGAAACTGGTTTCAGAAAAGTAGTAGTTTCGTTTGACTAAGCCTCCTCCCTCCAATCGTTCACCCAATCATGGAAGATCATTATTGCAACTATTGACCGACTGGAAGCCGCTATTCAGCTTTGTGACTGGCCACTCTGTGACCAATTAATGTTCTACCGTCTGCGGGCACCTCCCGCAGTGAGTGCAGGTAGGGGAGTCAGCTCTCCTCCATTTGTGACGGGTAGATCGGGTCATCGCGGTCCTGGTTCATTACCTGTTAGCTGTCACCCACACAGCTCTATACGGGGAGTTGATACCAAAAGATTGTGTTTTGAAGAACGGTTCCCCCTTTTTTCTTATTTGTAACAATATATGGGTGAGCCATTTTCTGTCAGTGAGGTATAATTTGGGATTAAAAATTAAAAGAGTGAAAAAAAAGGTCTTAGCGGAGGCAACAACTGATTTTTTTTTCTGTACAACTGGTTTAAAGTTTTGGTTGTTTGTTTATTGAGAGCTTTAGGGCTCTTTCAACTTTTAAGTTCACATCATTGTCCAGAGGGTTAGTGGGATGATCAGCTAGAACAGCCAGTTTGGACCCTGCCATGGACAGTTCACAGATCAATGATATACAAAAAAAGAGAGAAAAAAAATCATCTCTCAAAAAAATGACAGAGATGGTGTACAATAAAGAAAAATGTCATCTCTTACAATCACAAGTGAGAGATAGACACATAAACAGAATAGATGATGGCTACCATTCACATCATGCATTATGGGTCAGGGAGACCCAGGATATTTTACCACCCTTTGTGTACAAAAGTACTCAGTCCTTCTAGATAGCAAGTGACCCTGTATTTAGGTCTCTGGGCTTGTTACGAGAGCACTGGGGATAGCGCTGGAAAAAGTAAGATGATAGGTAAAGCCAAGAGAGAAGAAATAGAAATAGTGCCCGCCAGAGGCGCCCGCCAACCACCCACTTGAATGTTTGATGTTTCTTTACCACCAGTTTGACCTGCCGTCCAATGAGATGTTGATCACGCCCCTTGTGGAGTACCATGCTGAGGGGTCCTACCAGTTCCACCAACATGTCTCTGTCAAGTTACCTCACGCTCTGCCAGAAGATTTCGATATCTCTTTTGTAAAGGTATAAACTATGCTCGTATTAATCATACTTTGGTTATTATAACAGAAATAAATTATTGTAATCTTAAGATGATACAGCTAACTGAAGACTTCATTGGCTTGTTTTTGGGGCAAAGCACAGTGTTAATTTTTGATAGACAGATTTAGGTATGTTATACTTTTTTTTTCATGAATGGAGTATGTTAAAATAACATACAGTGTAACTTAAGTCACATGTCCTTGTTGGGACAGAGAAACATTGATGAGGAATATGTGGAACAAGGGCAATGTGAGAATAATAAAAGAAAATTGGAGTTGGGACATTCGGGAGATAAGATGTTAGATTGTAGTTTTGATATGTTTTCAAATTTTGAGGAAGTAATTTGTTAAGCTGAAATAGATGAACTTAAGGAAAGTGTTGGCAAAATGAGCATTAGATGATGGAGAGTTATCATATCTTTAGTGCAAATGGTATCAAAGAATGTATTATATTCTTTTTTTTTTTACTTCATAACTTATGTGTGTTTTATGAAATGATTTAAGAATTAAAGTAACTTTGTTTTTGTGCCGATCGTAGTCATCACAGTATATAGATGGATCAGACATTAGATCTAATTGTCCATTTAACTTCTGATTGCAGTTCTACACCTTCAGTGTGGATGAGTGCGGGAATGTTGTGCTCACACTTCTCCCCCTAAAATCCAAAGATAATAGCAATACAGATGCTTATTGGGATATTTCAAGCCAAGAACAATGCTTTATAGCTAAAACAACTCATTTCAGGTACACTTTTATAATCTTTCTCTTCTTTTTGAAAGATGTGTGAAATCACCTACTCATAGTGATTCCAAACTAACTAAAATGGTGTCTTTGTATGTCTGTTAAGCAATTTGTACATATTTACACTCTATACTTGCAATCATATAAATATAAATATGTGTTTTATCAAATGTTTTGTTTTTTATAATGGGTCTCATAACTTTATAATTCATAACATCATCTCTTTGGATTAGATATAACTCTCATAGTAGTCAATGTTTTTTTTAGTCTTTAGTTAAGACATGTGTGGAACTTTGGTCTGTAGGTGTGTTGTTTTTACATCTTGCTTCTAGAGAATGACATCAAATGAAAGTTTAGTTTATTTGATGAAAAATTATTATAAAAATTTTTCAATTCTTACCATAAGCAGCCATTATCTAGTGCATTCTTTTCACCTCTACACAGATAACATTTAGTTTTAATAGTTTATTAAACAGTTATTTTCCCTCAAACTCATCCTTAATGGCGTGCATGCTTGATGGTGGAATTGAGCTTCAAGCTAAAATTTTTGCAACTTTTCAATTTCAGTGGGTACTTCTGTACAAGCTGTGAGAGCAAGACAAAGCTGCCCTCAGTCTACGCCCGGGTGTTTGGATCTCATGTGCAGATAAAATCCAACCGCAAAGAAATCAGACTTATTCTTTACATCTGGGACAGAAGACTCAACATAAAAGATTTTATCGAGGTTAGGAGTGGTACTCGTCTGTTCTTTGATTTTACACTGTGTGATCATATATGGAGTTCAATTTTGATGTAGGTGAAAGGTTTATCTTAATGTCTATTTTAAAAATATATGTTGAACAATTTTGTACCAGGCCATAGTGATTTAAAAACCCATTATTGCAATTGTTATGTTGTATGTTTTAGCCTGATGGCACAATGTTCAAAATGCTCAGCTGCTTTATTTGTGAAAAGGCACTTCCTTCTATAGTTCAAGGGCAGATAATCAATAACAAAGGGGAACAACAAAACATCATGATTGCCATGAACAAAAGTTGTTAACATAAAGAATAAGGGGAATGACTCTTGAAATACAAGACAATAACAACAATAATCAATATATTACAGCAATGATCCCTCTTTCAATATCATGACTCTTGTTCTGAAAGTGCACCATCTATGAATTTGAAATGACTCAATTAGCCAAATGGGACAGTTTTCCTCAGGGCTTTTAAAGGCTTTCAGCGATATGTATGATATGATATTCTGTTCTTTAAACCTATTTTCAATATTTCGTTCAAGGAGAAAATTATTTGTAGTAGACAGCAAGGCAGGATGAAAATTGTAAGCTAACACAACCCTGATTGAAATATTCATTTTGCATTTTTGATTGCTCCTATTTCTGTGTATGTTTCCAGAAAAGTCCATGCATTTACAGCTTTCATACTCTGCAAACTACAAAAAAACAGAATAGTTTATACTTGTGTGAAAGTTCAAAACGATCAAAATAAATTTTGTGTTCCTTTTATTCTCATACCAACCCTCAAGCGTTGAGTGATGGAAGATTTCTTTCATATTTAATTGTAGATCGCAGTATTTTCTTTAAAAAAAAAACTGCTAAATTTTTAATTTTTAATTTTTGTATGTGGCACAGGCTGTGATGCAACAAGAGTGTGACATGGATCGGCAGCTTCTGGCAGATGAACCTGTGCCGCTTCTTGAAAACGCATCCTCTGACTCCAGCATTGTCATGAGAATGGAAACCTTAGGAGATGCTCTTGATCAACAGTGTTGGCGCCATGTTGCACGATCCAATGCTAGTAGACCTCTCTTCAGACCATTGCAGGTTTGGTTTTGAAAATGTAAAAAAAACATTTGTGGAATTATTCCCCTTTGATTATCTTCACAACACTGTATAAAGAGACTGCTTGAACTTGTTTGCGATTTTTTTTTTTTTAGAATAAAGATGGAGGACCAACGAAAAGGCTCTGTGTCGATCTTATCCAAATGACTTTATTTGATGACTTTGACAGTTTTGATTACAAGAATTTACAAATGGAACCCTCTGTATTATGTTGATAGTATCAGTTATTATTATTAGCAGTGAAACATACTTTTAAAAAAAAAATGCTTCAAGATTTTCTGAGATGATCTTTGATTTTCAATTTTAATTCTTTCTACCTTTTGAAAATATGTATTTACTTAACAGCAGAATGGCCAGATCCTACTTATACTAAACAATATATTTTTCTTCAATAGATTCGTAAATTGAGGCAGATAGTTTTGTGTTGTCAACAAAGTGACCCAATGCGAATCGAGTGGGCATTGGAGAATGTTCCAGAGACCTGCCCTAGCCCTGTGTTCCAATGTCTGATAGAAATTGTCCATGTTCCTGAAGGAGAAACAAATAATGAGGAAGCCTTCCAGAATGCAGATGAGGAATATATCAAAACGTTTTACATTCGCAACTTGAAACTGTCCAAAGTAAGTATGCACCATTCCATATCTTAGACAAGGGACAGGCAATTGCATAGATGTATTTAGAGACTGGAGGTGCGGTGGCCAAACTGAACACAAAACCAGGGGACACCGGGTTCGATTCGTACCAGTGGGCTTTCAGTTTTTCCTTCGGCAAGGAAATTTACTTCAATTGCCTCACCCCACCTAAGTGTAAAATGGAAAAATAATCTGCGACAGGCCAGCATCCTGTCCAGAGGGTGGCAGTAATATTCTACTTAATTCTACAGAAACTAGGACAAACTAAGGCATTGTGGGCCATTAGGCTCTTAAGGACTTACTTTCCCCTTGCCTTGCCCATGTCCTACACAACAGAGCTTGTGTCACAATTTGATATCATCTCCTGCAATTATTTTGTCCCAAAGGTAACACATCAATCTTTTTGTCATTTTCAGGACTCTCTTATTGTAGAACCAAAATCAAAAGAGGAATGTGTGAAGAAAACTTTGTCCAGGATCATCGATAGACCTGAAATGGAAAGCATCTGTGGTGCATTTGGAATAAGCAAAAAAGACATAGGCAATTTAAGTAAAAAGTAAGTGATCACCATTGCTCATAAAGAATAATACTTCTCTGTTGTATTTCCTTGTTTTCAGATGAATTCATTGTTGGATTTTGATTTTGTTGTAACTTTTTTGTTTTTTAACCTAGCATGTAAAGATAGAGTATTAAAACACCATATTTATTTTGAAATTTTTGAAATATAAGATCTTCTGAGATCATTGCAAAACAGCCAGGAAGTAATAGGAATAGAAGATGGATAAGTTAGTCATTCAGACAGTTAGCATGAAAAGAGTAAATTTGAATTTTATATTTTTTCTGTACTTAAATTTTATTTTTTTCACATCAAGATTCAATACAGAAGATGCTTTGAAAGAGGGGCTTTTGGAAGAGTGTTCAAGGAAATGTGGTGAGGAAAATTTTGTCCGCATACTTCCTCATGTGCTTCAACAGACACATTTAAAACACGCCATGGACGCTCTGCAATCTCAACATTTGTTGTCCTCTCTCAGCACGACAAAGTCTGGACATCCTTCCACTGGCTGCAGAGAATACCAAGATTTTGGTCATATTGGAAGAGTAGAAAACACTGTATGCAAATCTCTTGCCAGCTGCTGTGCTGATTCACAGCCTGCAAGGCGTCATTCCCCCTCATATCAACGCTCAAACTCTCTGAAACGGTTTGACAAAAACCATAATCAAGACAATAACACATTGAGATTGAACATCAGCCCTGAATCAAATATTCAAAATGAAAGCCAGATCAGTCCAGATTCAGATTACGGTTCACCTCAGAGTCGTGAAGAATCCGAATTAATGGACAGCTCATGTGAAATTGGGGGAGGGTTGGTGTGGATGCGGAAGAAGCAACCTGCCTCTTCAAATGGGGGATATGACTCTGTCAGTGGGAGTGGTTTGTACACAACCTCCGACGACTACACGTCCAACCCTGACTTGGACTTTGATAGCTGTCTGGCTACAGTTGATTCTGAAGATTTGCAAGAAGCCTGGCGAGGAGACAGTACAGACAATACCACATCAAGTTCACTTGTCAGGGATAGTAATTGTGTTTTGAATGTGGATTCGCAGGATGTGAAGGGTTTTGGGATGAGTGGGGTTGAGATAGACAACAGGGAGCAGACCTTCATTAAAGAAATGGCATTGCTGAATCACCAGAGCTCTCGTAGCAGTGAGGAGGCGCATCCTGAGATCCTGAATGAACAGACGGATTTTCACTCGGGCCCTGGTGCTTTATTGGGTGGCTGTCCAAATCACGCAGTGGCCAACCATGACTCTCTGTCTCCTCATTCTTCTTGTGTCTCAGATGAAACATTCAGGAAGGAAATTATGTTTGTGTAAGGAGTCATATTTGGATAATATTACAATGGACCGCTGAGCCTGTGGTAGAGTAAGGAAGAGAAAGGTTAACAGGAACAGGCATGAACATAGTTATTCTTATGCACACCTTACGTCTCACTCGACCTTCATCTGATCTACCATTCTGATCATCTCTCTTCTCCTGGAGCGATTAGCTAGACGGATGAGTATTTTGGCACATAAGGTACATCTTGGATAAGCTGAGTTGTTCTCACTCTCACCATATTGAAGACCATGATTATCTCTAAAGTTTTGCTTTTTTAAAAGTGTTTTACTGCATTACCGGTTAGTCCAGTAATTGAAATAAAGACAAAAATCACTTCTAAGTTACTCAATTTACACTTTTTAAAGTGATATCTCAGTTCTACCTACCGTACGTTGTGTACTGAACTGTGGTGGCGTATCGCATGATATATTGATTCTCATTTTATGAAAGGATGTGACTTTTGCATCTCCATCAGGTGATACGTCCAATGTTGTAAAGCAATCAGAACGGCCAAGACTTCCCTCATCTCCCTCTTTGTGAAAGACTAACTAAATATTTACATGCCCTATACAAAGGTCTTACACTTTGACATGATTGCGATTTTTCACTTTTTTTTCTTCTATTAAATTGTTTCTATTTGTCTGATGTACGTAATAGAATCCTTGTTGCTCTCTCGGGAATGAGCAAAAACTTTGCCTTGTCCAGCAGATACAGCAGGGCAATCCTTTGAATCTCCAGAAAACAAACAATTGATATTACTTATTATAGACATATTCAGCACACTGTCGCTTGTAATGTTCTAATGCTTCTTAAAGAATATCGTATGTTGTAAGCATGCATGCTTTGTTTTATTAATGCTCTTTTTACATTTATTGTATGGGCCTTAATTTTGTAAATTTTTATATCAATACTCATTTTTTTTTTATGTTTCAATAGGATTAAGCGTAAAAAATGTCCTTTTTTTCTGTTGATAAGGTGTGGGAAGAGTCATTGGAAAGGCTCAGATATTTTTTAATGTACAAGTATCCCTCTATAGATTTGCTTCAACTCATAAGCAACTGTAGTTCCACACATGCAATTTTTCACACCTTACTCGATACTACTGTTGTCGCACATGTATGGCTTTGACACTGTTTAGTCTATATATCATTTATTATGGCTTGTACGCGATAATGTTGTCTTGCTGTAAAAAAAAGCTCTCCTTCAATTTTTCATTGTATACTTTATAGAGCTCGTTTTGAATCTTGGCTTGTGTAAGTTATAACAGCTGTCTTTGTACTTATCATTTGAACTTGATATCTATTGTACAGAATGATTGAGTAATTACAATTTAACAGAGGATCATTTTAGACCTGCTTGATTCTTCCAATTTATTTTACATACATAGCTTTACATTATCTATGATGATGCTTGTTGTGACCAAAGGCTTAAAAGGACTTTGGTGTGACTTCAAACATCAAATGGTTTTTAACAGGAAGTACAATGAATCTTCTAAAAATAACACTTTGACACCACCAGTTAGGTAGTTACACATGTGCTTTAATAATATAATGAGGGATAAAGAGAAATTTAGAGACAAGGGAGTGGAGGAGAAAGGGGCTGAAGATAAAAACGACTTAGGGAGTGAAAAGAGAAAGAGAAAGATGGAATTTGTCAAAATGCAGGTTACGAGTACAATAATTCATTGGGTCAAAAGTTGAATGAGATTAGAGAAAATACAAAACAAACTGCAGGATATCTGAGAATTGTATTGGACCTCTCTTTTTACTTCTTTTGTTTTTAAATGCAGCTCTTTGGCACTGCAGTTCTTTAATTTTCTCATCCCCAATTTCTAATATTATGTCAACATTTATTTGAATTTTTGTATCTCTCAAAAACTGCTTATTTTTGCTTTCTTCTTCTTCTTCTTCTCTCTCTTTCTATCTGGCAGGAAATCTATCCTCTCTGTCATTTTTCTACTCATGCATTCTGCATTTCTCCACAAACCTTACTTGTAACCTTTCTCTCCTCCATCTTATTGTATCATTTCTTTTGTCATATAGAATAGACATGACATTGTTGTTTGCTCTCTCTAAGTTCAAATCTTTTAAGTTTAATTTACCTAATGATAATAAGACACCTTTTTTTGGCAACAACTTCTTATTGGCTTTGAATGAGAACCTAAGGCAGAAGTAAAAGAAAAGGATTTGTGGCTAATACTAATTCAAAGTGGCATGACAGAATATGAACAATGAGTTGATCACTCGCTTGCTTTTTTCTTTATTCAAAGTCTATCTCCTGGCTCTGTGATTCGTGATGGTTGAGTGTAGGGATGTATCCCATGCACTATAGCTCCATTTGTAACCAGACATAGACATGGGCCCAGACACTGGTATGAGGTATACAGGGGTGAAAAACAAAACTAAACAATGATTACAATATAACATTCAAGTACATGTCCTATCTGTTTACAAACATATAGGATAGAAACCTTCAAAAGCCCTTGGAAAAGCAGAGATGCCAAAATCCCTCTTTGAGAGGAAAAAATTCCTCTTAGGAGCAAAAATTCCTCTTTCTTCGAAATTTTTTGATGAGAAGACGGTTATGTTTTAGCTTCTTGCTCAATAAGAATCATTAGATAAGCATAGCCATGTACCCACTTGCATAATATATATGATTATTTCATTGCATTTTGTTTGAGATATTTCACGTTTTGTAAATACTCATTTTGTACACTGACAGTCTTCTTTGGGCTTAGAAATTCCTGTAACTTGTGTCAGAAATTCCTGTGACTTGTGTCAGAAATTCCTGTGACTTGTGTCAGAAATTCCTCTTTGGCAAATTTT
>JAUEKZ010252710.1:319-11687 GCA_031471865.1 Melibe leonina
ACCCCAACATCCTGTCACCATGTGATCATTACCCCAACATCCTGTCACCATGTGATCATTACCCCAACATCCTGTCACCATGTGATCATTACCCCAACATCCTGTCATCATGTGATCATTACCCCAACATCTTATCCAATAAACAGGTCACAAGAACAATATGCACACAGTACAACCATTGACAAGCTAAACTACAAACAACACAAAACTTTTTGTTGTAACCACACCAACACAAAAAGCAATTGCCTTGAAAGAATATCATTCTATTTCTATATTGAATTGGTTTTTTTGAGATACCATGGAGATAATAGATATCTCTGGGCTACCCTAGAGAAATGACAGAGCTGGGCATTAGGGGGAAAGAAAGACAAGATGTAAATTGGTGTTCAATATTCATCCACATCCACAAACTCCTTGCTGAAACTGTCACGTCAACAGTGGAAAATTCCTCTTACCAGCCAAACTGTCTGTCTCGCTCTTTACAAAACAAAAGTGAGCTCATTTCCACTTCCCCCCTCTATAAAGTGAAAAACCCAGACAAATAACAATAGCAATACATCTATGAACCCTTTGAAAATAAATAAGACTGGTTTAAAAAAAGTGATCTGCTGGCAGCATGAAGTCAAGTAAACATGCATTTCTTATGAATCCTGACCATGTCATAATTTGCTTTGTGATAATTCTCTGGTATAGACAGTGTGATAGAGAGCAGTCCAAATACCACACAGGCATTTATCAACCTTCGTCAACACAGAGAGAACCGACCAATAAGGATGAGACTATTTCCTTCATGTCTGTAAAAAAACCAATAAGTTTGGTGAATATCATCACTGCTTTTAGACTAAAATTACGACCCCAGAGATTTGCATCAGTTTTTTTTTGTAATATAAATAAGACTATCTACAGAATTGTGGCACTAGACTAAGGCTGTCTCCTGGGATGTTCTAGTCTTCCTTGAAGACAGACAAGACAGACTCTAAACAAAGACAAACTTCTCCTTGGGGACGAGGAAAGGGAATTTTATCATTACTTCACATTTTACAATATTAGTATATTATTTTACAATAGAAAATTTATCCATCAATGACAAAAAACCAAACTACTACTTTATCAAGTCAGACAGATTGAAGCCATGTGAATGAATGACGGTGTAGTTATTCCCACTGTCAATGGGGTGTAACACAGGTAGATAGAGGGATAGAGGGATAGATGGGCCGGCAGTCTAACAGGTCTTCCTCATGCTTCATGGGACAGGCACAAAGGGACGACAGCTTTATTCAACAAGGAATAGTCTCGTGTGTTTGACCTGATCATCACAACAAGGCAGCTACAATAAATGAGTAGTTTCCCCTTTTTGTCCCCTTCCAATGACACCATCACACAATTGTGTGAGTGAGTTAGTTAGTTAGTACAATACAATGCAGCCATTGTTGTGATTATTTAGACTCAGCGCATACAGCCTGGACGTAAAAAAAGAAAAGAAAAGACGGTTCAGATTGAGATACTGGATTTGGGATGAGGGATTGACGAGGATGAGGAACGCCTGTTAGACTGTAGAACAAATCAAGGACTTGGAAATTGGCGAGGAATATTTGGGATGCAAAAAGGTAAATAGATGTCATGTGCATGCAGGCCGCCACCCATAAACTCATCAAAGGCTGGATGTAAGACCACGGCAACACTGACAGTCAGCAAAGGCCAAACAAGAAGGATATTAAAGAAATCAAAGAAGAGGAGAATGAAATAGGAAAAGAAAAAAGAAAAGGTTTAAGAAGAAGACTATTATGAGGTAGGAGAAGTAGGAGGACGAAGAGGAGGAGAAGAAAGAACAAGAAATTTGGATCAAAATAAAAGCAATTAAAATAGTCAATTATGGCTAACAAATAACTATTTTGGAATCACATCATAATTTTTGTTCTGAATTGACTTATAATAATTTAACAATGACAACTACAAAGTTTTTTACAACAAAAATCGTACGAATTGATAAATTAAATTTCAATGTCAAACTTTAAAACCAGCCTTTTTGCAGCTGTCCCACCAGGTGCTCTGTATAATGGGAACAGTGCTAAGACTGTACACATAAAAGTATTCCTAATCTATTTCTAATTTTTTTTTTTTGCTATGATTGCTACTGAAACCAAAACAGGAAGAAAAACTGTTTCATATTATCTTATCCAGTAATTTAAAAAAAATAAAAAAATAACTGAATGAAAGAAGAAAGACAGACAGACAGACAGCCACAGCCACAGACATAGAGCTGACCAAGGTACAATAAACAGCCTGGCGGGCGGACTAACATTAAACAAGTATTGGGTTTGTATGCACAGAACACCAAGCCAGACAGAATACACAGTGTTCACAAGGTCAAAAGGTCAAGTTAAGACTTAATGAGGGACAGATACCCCAGTCTCTCTTGCCAAGGAGACACAGACATCATTGAGCAAAAATGAGAAACACTCTGCGTGTGTCATTCTGCTCTAATCTCTCCCTGATTAAAATTAGGAAAAGTTTTGAAAAAAAGGATGAGTTGAGATAAGATGAGATGAGATAGATAAGATAAGATAAATAAGATAAGATACATAAGATAAGATTAAGATAGATAAGATAAGATAAGATGAGATAGATAAGATAAAAATTAAGATAGATAAGATAAGATAAGATGGATATGACAAGGTATCATAGATAAAATAATACTTTGAAATAATCCAAAAACCAAAATCTTTGAATTCATGGTAGTCAAAAAGGTAAAAGAAATGATATGAAATGATATCATATTGACATGGATCAGACAGAGCATCGGTCGTCAAACGACGGCTCAAACACACGTCTGCCCCACTCCTTGCAATTCACCACACAATGCAAAACCCTGACACAGCCACAGCCACCACTGTCACAGTAACAATGGCTCAATGTGAAACAAAGCACGCACTCCCTCTCCTTTTGCCCCAGAAGCACAGTAGTAAAAAGAAATAAAATAAGCCAACAGAAATAAAGACAAAAGAAGATGAAGAAAAAGAAAATACCACATGATATCAAACAAAAATAACCAAAAGCACTTTGAAACATAAAAGTCTTCAGATCAAATCAAAGGAAAGGGCATTAGAAACAAGGGATTGATTCGTTTCTTCAAAATCTTATTTGTCTCTTTCAATGTCTGATATCATTCAATTTCTTTAAGTTTCATCAAACTTATTGAGAGATATTTTGGGTCTTTTTTGGCTATTTGTCTTCTTTTTTTCCAAATTCTTTTCTCTTTTAACAACTGTCTCTCAGTGATTTTGATTGTAAAGGGTGGTCATAACAATGTCTTAAGCTCTACACAGTTGACAATAGTAATATGACAGGAAAAGAAAATGCTTTACAACCGAAATAATTGCCAAAACAAACAAACGAACAAACGAAATTAAAGATAATTCTTAAACTCAGGTGCACAATTTGCCCATAATGCCACAAAACAAAACCAAAAGTGGGGGAGAATGAATGAATGAAAGGAAAAAAAACCCAAACATACATGTGAGTGGTCTCCCTTAGGGGATGTTGCCAGACTTTCCCCTGACCTGAATGGAGAGAAATCAATCAGTGTCGTCTCCCTTGACACAATTTCCTCTTACCATGGAAACATCGTCCCTGTTTTTATCTATCTAGTTTAAATATAGTGTAAGCCACACTTCATTACCCCTCTACTCCAGTTCTGCCCTTCGTTTCTTACTCTCTTTTTAAAAAAATATTTTGTTTATTGTTAAAATGTTTTCCTGACAAAACCACTACTTGCCAAGTACTCTTAAAACAATTTCTTGAAGTGACTAAAACAATGACAAAAACAAAGAATTAAAAAAAAAAAAAAGTGTGCTTGTGAGGGGTCAATCAAAATCCTTATAGGATATATAATTCTTTTCTATTCATGAGTATACTAAGGACACCAAAATCTTCAAGATTTGCCGGTTTTTATACAAGATAAATCAGTTAACAGTGAACTGACATATGAATTTCAGGCTTTTGGCATATGTCAGTTCACTGAAATCGGATTTATCTGGTATAAGAACACATATATTTTCAAGATTTTGCATATACAGTTGGTTTAGAATCAGACCCCGTAGTGAAAGGGCTAAGATGGAAAAGAGAGAAAGAGAGTAAAAGAAAGAGAGAATTACACAGATGTTTAGGGCAGAGTGGACTGACAAAGACAGAATGTGACAACAGGAAAAGTAACAATGCAAAAGGCACAAACAGTGATTTTATGTGAGAGTGTGAGTGTGTATGTGAGTGTGTATATGTGTGTATGTGTGTGTGTGTGTGTGTGTATCTGTGTGTGTGTCTGTGTGTGTGTCTGTGTGTGTGTCTGAGTGTGTGTCTGTGTGTGTGTCTGAGTGTGTGTCTGAGTGTGTGTTGGAGTGTGTGTCTGTGTGTCTTCATCTGTAGGCATGTATACATGTTACAAACGCAGGTGTAAACTATTTTAATTATACGTGAAAAGAACATTGATTATCCAATTTTCTTGTCATTAAAAAAAGAAAAAGGCATGAAATTCTACTTGTTTTAGTAAACTAAAAAGATCTATTAGGAATAATGATAAAAAACAAAACCAAAAAAACAAAACAACTACCAAAAAAAAAAAGATTTTTTTTGCATAATTGTATGCTTCAAATAATAGCAATAATGATAATAAAAAGAATAACAATAATGATACTGATAATAATAATAATAATAATAGATAATGATGAAAATAAATGATAATGATGATAATTTATGCTATGACTACCAATGTGTGTCTGTCACAGTCACATCTAGACGAGGAAAGAAAACCCCCCGAAAACAAGCACAAACACATGACAAGCACTTCTACAAGTCGGAGAGGATCCGAGTACGCCGCCCCGACTGTTTTAGTAGGAGACTTGAGCTCTTCGCTACTCTATTCTCTTACCTAGATCGGGGAGCAGAGTTCACGCTGTTGCTCTCAGCTCCATCTTCATCTGACAAGGGTGCCGGCTGAAGGAAGTTAGAGGGAACCAATCCATGCCTACCCATGATTTCACCGCTAAAGAAACCATCCTCGTCCATCTCTCCGTACACTATCACCACTTCGCCCGTTTTGAACGACAGCTCCAGCTGAAAGGTGGTCGGTGTGGATTATAATTTCACATTAGATGTTGCACACCATGGAATTAATGACAAGAATCACTCACCTCTGCCCAAATAAGGACAGAGGTTTTCAGACATCTCAGCACGCTTCAATAAAGGACTCCATGTAAAAATAAAAACAACTATTGTTTAAAAAGTTAATCTTCGAGTTAGGAAAAAAATTTGAAAATCTGTGGCTTCATTTGTGAATCTAATCAAGAAAAAAGAAGTGTACAAGTATAAGCAGTGCCAATAGGAAACAAAGCCAAAGAAAAATCAAATAGTTGAAAAATGACTTTGAGGTAGATTTGAACTAGGAACCTGCCATGGCAATCATCGCCTGGCCAATAATACAAGAGAGCGTGCCTATCTACCTGGTCATCTGATACCCTGCTCAACACTTATTGATTGTCCTTATATACAATACATCAATGGGCTTGTCCTTAACCCTTTCACTGCGGGGTCTGATTCTTACCAAACTGAAATATGGAAAATCTTCAAGATTTGCTCTTCTTAGGCCAGATAAATCAGATTTCAGTGGACTGACATGTATGTCAATTCACTGAAATCTTGTTCATCTGGTTTTAGTACATGATAGTTGGGAAGGGTTTGCATGTTTCATTTTGGCATCAAACCCTGCTGTGAAAGAGTTAATAAAGAGCAGAATTAGTGCGTACCAGTGACCAGGGAACACAATAACATGAATAAAAAGAAATTGACTATTAAAAAATTCTCTGAGGAGACCAAAATAACCTAGACCTAATCAGTTTATACAATAAATAAACAGCATTTAAATTCAAAACCATAATCTCACTCTTAATTTCTGAGAATGAAAACAATGTTGCTTTCCCAAAGCCTCAAAGCACTCTGCATGTTTTTTTTTCCATAATGAACATTATTACAGATAGGATAAGATCAGCCCATTTTAGGCATGGTACTATTTGTTTGCAGGATAAGGGCACTGCTCTATGAAAAGTCAGGTACCCATTTTACTGCTATGTTGACAATGGGGTGTTCTAGTCGTCAAAAAAATCCCCTCATTAGGGGGAATAAACCAAGGGCTTGCAGTGCAACAGTCTGATGCTCAACCAAATGTGCTTATGTGTTTGTATGGCACATACAACCTCTCCTCGCCGTGACGATTAAAAAGTTAAAAATTTAAAGTGGAGGCTTATATAGCGCTGATATCCATGAGTGCTCATCGCGCTTTAAACTTTTTACTTTCCACGGACAACAGCCAACATTGAAACACATAGGACAAGACAAGCGCCTGTTAGGCTTGTTACAATTTGTTTGCGGGACAAAGACACTGCTGTATGGAGGGCCAGGTACCCATTTTATTGCTGGGTTTGACAGTGGGGTTTTCTGGTCCTGGAAAAAAATTCCGCTTCTGAAGGGGATTGAACCCAGGACCTTCAGCACAAAAGTCTGATGCTCTACCAACTGAGCTATTGCGCCCCAAATTGATTATCATGCCAAAATCAATGCACATTTGCTCAGGTGGTAGAGCATCAGATCATTGCGATGAAGGTCCCTCGCGTGATCCCCCTGAAGGACAGATTTACTTTCTAGGAGTAGAAAACCCCATTGTGGAGCCAGCAGTGAATTGGGTACCTAACCCTCGATACAGCAGTGTCCTTTTCCTAAAAATAAATAAATTCTATCACAGCTAACAGATGCTGGTCTTGTCCCATGTCTTTCAATGCCCGCTGGAGGAAGTAAAAATTTCCAGTGTGATTAGGACAATTTGTGGATATCACTGCTATATAGCTTATATAAGACAACAGTTTTAACTTATTTATTTTGAACCCCGGAAATACACAGAGATGTACGGTAGTGACCCCTGCATCAAAAGGAAAAGTTGAAGGATGAAGAAAAGATGAATGTGATAAAATCTTGCCAGCACCTACCTCAGCGTCAACGTTTGGACTGAGCTCCTGCGGGTCATAGTCATACATGGCCACCATCCTCTGTGAGTTGGGCTCTTTGGGTGCTGCAGAGATATTGAGTAAGAGTCAAGCAAAATTTCCTTTATTTGCCCCCTAGGGGAAACATTTTTTGGTGTTTTCTTTTTCTTTTTTGGTCTGTTACAAGTGAAAATTGGGATATCTTAGAGGAAAATGTGAAAACTTTGACCTATTTTTGAATTAAAATGAAACAAATCTCGAACAACCTCCCCCCCCCCCCCCCCCTTATTTTCTTCTGACATTTACTAACAGTGATGCTTGGGCCATCCCAATATTCTGTGGGAATAAAAGTCATAGCTAGAATAAAATAGAAATCTTTCCAATGGGATCAATAGAAAACATATTGGTGCCATGTCTAACGGCAGCAAGTCTTGTTTTAACCTTCAATCCAAAAAACCCTGAAAACAGCATCCAAAACAGCTCTGTGTGTGATAATAATAATACCAATAGTAACCATTATTGTTCAATTTTTGCTTTTTTCAAAGTGTTTTTTTTATTATCAAATATTCAAGTTGTTGAAATAAGGAAAAAAACACCAAGAAAGTCTCTTAAAGTTACTTAGATTTTGTGTTTTGTTTAAGTGAGAGCTACACTGTAGCAACTGTACCTGGTGTACCGAACCGTGGTGACGGGTCACATATTATTATGTACACACAATCTTTGGTGGGTTGTTGGCAGTGTAACACACTTTGTTACATACACAATTCAGGTCATAACAAAGGCTGAGCTCTCTAGACAAGTTAACAAGCTGCCACACAGAGATTGACGGTAAGCTCACTCAAATATTCCACCCAGGCACAGTATACTGACTTTTGGCCAACCAGTCTTAGCACTGTTCCCATTATACAATGCTGAGGGCCTGACAGGACCGAGGACCGCTGATTAAAATGCTGATTTTGAGGTCTGAGCTATGACACAGCCGTGATATCAAAGCCTGACTTCCCGGTTTTAAGGCGGTGGTTGCTTTACCACTTGAGCTACAGGGCTGGATCACACCTACAATACAGTCTTGACATAGAGCTGTACACAAAATCTGATGGTGCCGACATGCATCAATATAAGAGAAGAGAAGATATGATAAGATTATTTCATTGATCCCTCCTCAATGGAGAAATAATTTCATACTGTTACATACAAGCATAAGGATGGGTCGTAAGACGTCAGGTGACAGTATTCACAGGTATACTCACCATCAGCGGTCACCGTCTCCTTCTTGCCTATCTCCATAGACTCCTTCAACAGTTGTTCCACAAGGTCAGGGTCATCTATCTGCACCTCCGACACCATGTTGCACGGGATGAACCCAATTTGACCTTGACTCTCCCCCTTGAAGAAGCCATCGGCATCCTTGTCCCCAAACACCTTGAGAATCTGCCCTTCTCGAAACGGAAGCTCTTCATCGATGGAGTCCACATTTGGAGACATGGTCTCCGGATCATAGTCAAACAAGGCTATAAACAAACGCACCGTGTTCTGGTCTACTATAGAGTTTATCTCTCCTGAAATAGAATCATTGTCCCCTCCAGCATCCTCTGCACCCGGAGTGGAGGAGGAAGAGGTGGGCTTCCTGTGAGCAGAGTTTTGATTGCGGCTCGGTATTATGTGATTGTCTTTGGAATTTGATCTGGGTGATTTGGTGTCGGCTATTTCAGAATGTTCACTTACAGGGGCAGAGGAAGCAGGTTTTTCTGCAATAACCTCTTTGCCTTGTTTTGCTGAATCAGTTTTATCTTTTTGATCCACTTGCCTGAAAGCGCTGGTGGCGGGGTTGCCTCCCCTGTAATGCGAGGCCACAGCGCCCTCTGGGGAGTGAGCGCTGGGGTTGTGTCGTGACGGAGAATTCTCTCTATCCGTCTCTTCGTCCAGAGACGCGCCTTTGTCTGAGCCACTGTCTCTAGTAATCTCTGAAAATGTCCATGACAAAATAAATTATATAATACATATACATATATAATAAATATATAAAATGTTCTTTGTTTCGAAAAACGAGGAGACCCATATCAAACCTCTGTCTGCGCCACTGTCTCTGGTAATCTCTGGAACGTCCAAGACAAAATTAGTGTAATCCACACGTGTATGATAGAATATATATCAAATCAAACTCCCATCACAACATTCTGTTTCGCACAATGAGATGACCCATATCAAACTTAATGCCAAAGACCAAATTTTCGGTTATCTACCTAAATCTAGGATAAACAAAAATAAATCTAATATAGCCGTTGTTACCATAGAAACTGTACAATCAAACTGTGTTGTTATTTTACTAACCAATCGCAGGCACGACTCTGGTAGGGGCCACCAGTAAATTAGACGAGCCTTCCTTGGATGGTTTCTGGGAATGAAACTCCTGAGGCCCCGCCTCCACTTTGGGGCTGAGGCCCTTTCGGGGTGAAGGTCTGGGAGACTCTTTCTTGGTCTGGTGGGGGGAGGGGGGGGGACAAGCAGACAGGATTAGCTACAGGCACACATCCTTGGCTTTCTTTGTGCCTCAAACATAATGACAACTGCATGACCTGACAGAGATTCAGGATTTGAGGAAAGTTAGTCCTTTGATATAAGTTGGTGGAGTTAATATAATATATATAAACTGTTCATGGCCAGGTACTTATTTTACACCTCTGAGTAGGGTGAGAAAATGTGAGTTAAGAGCCTTTTGCAAGGAGTCAACTCGTCACATATGGATTCGAACCAGGGACATTTCAATCACATGGCCAACTGCCTACCCACAAGGCCATGGAGCCTTAGAGAGGTTCCAACAGGGATGATGTGGCAGAGCCTGATCACACATGATTGTCATGACGGCTATTTGGGTGATTATCTAAACCATCTTTGAAGACGGATGATTATGTTTGCTTGTTAGAAGTGAAAAAATTACATCATTTTGTGTCAGCAGTAATCACCACAGAGTATGATATTTATGGTGATATAGTTGTAAAACAAAAAAATTAAAACACCAACCAAAAAACCAACTGATAAATGAGATAAATGGGTGCAGATAGGGTGCATTGTACAATGGAGAGTCTGTTTATAAGATACAATACTTTCTTGATTCAAGACAATTACCCTTTGGCTTTGGAATCAATAACAGTTTTTAAAAAATAAAATAAAAGTAGCTTATCCATATTAGCATCAATTTTTCAAACCTGAATTACAAAGTCTTTCATGGCTGGGGAATAAAAGACTGGAGCCTGGGTTCTAGCATGAATAGTAAGATGCAGAAACAACCAGTTATTTTGGTCACAATGCAGGCTGCTATTTCTATTCTCTTTGGTTTGTGCGTTTGTTTGATTCAAGTAAATGGAATTATGTCATGTTGTGTAAACCACTGTCTCGGCTCTAAATGAACAAAGAGCTTCCTTTGTGTATGTGGTGATCACTATTTCTGCCACATCCGAGTGGATGGCGGGTGCAAGCGAATGAATTTCTGTATGAAATAAGATGAAATGGGAGAGTGCTTCCCTAGCGCAGGTCCATAAGCTAAAGATTCCTTCAGCGCCACCAAGCTTCCAGCACATCCGAAGTAACATCATGTTAAACATAACAATACGATGAACACACACACGATGAGTGTATGAAGACGTAAGAATGATAAAATGTACAGCTACTACGTACAATGAACCTTATAGGCAACACAAAAAAACAACAACAGTAAAAGCAGTAGTAGCAACACCAAATATTGAAGTTCTGACATGACTAAACACTACAACAATAAAAGCCCTCTAGTTACATCCAAAGAACAGTCAGCAAACATTCAACTGACAATCTAAGACTGGCACTATCTCAGTGTGCTGTCCATCCTCTCGAATATTGTTTGGTTTCATTTTCGCAAGTTAACAAACATGTTATTTAAAGCAAAATGTTGAAGCAAAGCAAAAACACTTTGTACAATACCCAATGCTTTCTTTAGTGATATGTTCCTTGTTTGACCAATGAAAAAAATGAAAGCTAGTTAGACATTATTATTAGGTATCAAAAATAACAATTGACTCTGAGAGCGTTAAGCTTTGAGGTTAAAAATAAGCTCATCTTAGTTGGTATGCATCAAGAAATTTAGTAAAATATGTAACGGGAAAGGAGTGGGGGATGAGGGGGGAGTGAGGGGAAGGGGTGAGGAAGGGGAGGGAAAATTAAACGAAATGAATAAGATTTCATTCATTTTTTTTTTCTTTTATTGAATTGTTTTGTTTTTTTAAGGTAGTGGTCTCTCATGCTTTTTAGCATCAAATATTTCCTTTTCTAGAGCTTGCAAGAAACTTAAACCCAAAAGTTTGGTTGAA
>JAUEKZ010252820.1:7126-19731 GCA_031471865.1 Melibe leonina
TTAATAGTTTCCCATTAAGACCATTGGTTTACTTATACACTTCCGCTTTCTGGTGACCCCCCCCCCCCCCCCCGACTTTTTTTTTCATCCTTCCACCATTTCTCCCCCAAACTCCTCAGTTTCTCGGAACAAAAAAACCCAACCTTACAAACACATACACACACACACACCCTCACACGCACACACACACACACACACCCACACACGCACACACACACATAAAAGGGAAAAAATTCATAAAGAAATAAAACAAAAACAAAAATTAATAGATAGATAAAAAAAAAAGAAAGATAGTGTTATATTAATAAATAATATCAATAATGATAGCATTAGATACTACTCTTACTACTGCTACAACTAATCACTACTGCTGCGATTACTACTGCCACTACGACTACTACTTACTACTACTACTACTACTATTCCTACTACTACTACTACTACTGCTGCTACTACTATGTACTACTATTGCTGTTTTTACTACGTCTACTACTACTACTACCACCACTACTACTACTACTTCTACTACTATCTCTACAACAACTACTTATTTCTACCACAAATACTGCTGCTACTACTACTACTACTATTATTACTACTACTACTACTCCTACACCTCCTCCTCCTACTACTCCTCCTCCTCCTCCTACTACTACTACTACTACTCCTACACCTCCTCCTCCTCCTACTACTACTACTGCTGCTACTAATGCTGCTGCTGACATTCTATCTCAAAGTGCCTTCTTTTTCTACTTCCAATTTTATATCATCAAGTCCCATGATACTCATAATAAATGGGCTATGTTCCGATTATTTCTAATCAGTTGATAATGATTAAAATTGGATGTATCAATCAATGCATTATTAAGGTCAAGTTGGGTATGCCATATCATTTTACATTCGTGCCCATCGGTAGTCTTTCGACTCGAGTCTTTTCCCCGTATTGGTCAACGATGCGTAGGCTCAAGATAAACACTGTGTAGGCCAACAGGCCAACTGTGTAGGTAAACTGGTAAGTAAACTACCCTGCGTGGACTTATCGCCCATCCAAGCCTCATGGATGACACCGACAGTGACAACATATACATGTACGTATTATGGTCCCATACAACGGCTTATTAACCCTTTCAACGCTAAAGCCACCAAAATCTTCACCACAGTGCCTGTTCTTATACCAGATAAATCAGATTTCAGTGAACTGACAATATTTTGCATACAACCGGGTTAGAAGCAAACCTCGCCGTGACAGGGTTAAAAGCCTGAGCCTATGCTAGAGACGGTCTTGTCACAGCGCTGACGGGGAACTCTGAGGTAGAGATTTATATACAGGCTCCATAACTCCTTAGGTGGACTTTTCACGCGGACCTGGACTGGTGTGTCGGTGGTTCGAATCCTGGTGGCGTCATACCTAAGGCCTAATAAGACAAGACGTTAATATCGGCATTTTAGCAGCTGTCCCAAACAGGCGGATTCGAACCGTGATCTCCCAGGTTGCACACGATTGGCATGACCCCTGCGTTGGGGAGGGAAGAGCTACTGTTTGCTGACGACTTTCAATTCAGCTGCTACGGTATTACTATTACTATTACAGCAGCAACAACAAACACCAACTATTGCTACAACTACTACAACTACAACTGCTATTATTACTACTACTACTACAACTACTACCACTTACTGTGGTGTAAAAAGTGTAAAGCGCGATTACTATTACTACCACTACTACTATTACAACAACTACTACTACTATTACTACCACTACAACAACAACAACATATAAATAGATAGATAGATAGATAGATAGATAGATAGACGGATACATAGATAGATAGCCCGCTGGTTGATGGCGAGGGGACGGAATGTCTCTCCAAACCGGACGCCGAACGCTCCACTGTGAGAAGTGCATGAGTCATTCAATCTGATACTATTATTGCCATTGTGGACACGAGCAATTGTGTGAAAAGCAATATTTGTTTAAATGAGTAATGACAATGACAATGATTCATATTTTGCATTGGTTGCGTCGTTGCAATGAAGGTCAAGAGGGCAACGTCAAGTTCTGAATGCGCTTGTGTGTCGTAGTAGTAGCTATCAAACAAAGGGAAACTATCTTATTCTTATGTGTGTCAATTTTAGGATGCGACACATGCGTGTCAGTGTCATTGTCACAGTCCCAACAGCTCATTGATGTTCTCTAATGGCTTTCCTGTAAACCAGTCGTCAGTTAGGTCAGATCACACGCTATCTCTGTGGGGGGGGGGGGGGGGGTACAGAATATAAATATGTTCTTGGAAGAGAAAAGGTTCACCTCATTAACAAAGTATCTATTTGGCATACCTAGATCCTGCATAATACTAATTAATGACAACACTTTAACACATTTGATCCTTCCTCTCTCCCCATCTCTCTCTCTCTCTCTCTGTGCCTGTCTCTCACTATTTTTCTCCAAAGCTTCTCAGTCTGCCCCCCCCCTCCACCCTCCCCCTCTCTCGGTATCCCCCCTCCTCCTGTCCGTCTCCAGATCTCTCCCCCATCCTTGCTGTCTGTCTTGTTTGCCCCCCCCCCCCCACCCATCCCCTTCTCGCTCTCTCTGTGCCCCCTTCTCTTTCTATCCTGCTCTGTATTATGATACCTCTATAACCTCTGTCACTGTCACTCCCTTTCTCTCACTCTGTCAGTGGCCACTGTCTCCCACTCCACCTCTCTCTCTCTCTCTGTCCACCTCTCTCTCTCTCCCCCCCCCTCTCTCTCTCCCCACCTATCTCTGTCATCCCATGTGTCAAAGCCGACACAGACAGGACTATCGTGTAGGTTCAGGTAGAAACGAAAGTGCATGAGTCCTGTAGCACTGCCATCGTGAATAACGAAGGCATTGCCTGTAGTAATAACAAAAGGGGCGACCTGCGTTGTATCTGATAGGACGTGTCTAGTCTATCTCAGAGTTCTGAGTTGGGGCTTTCTGTGCTGTGTGCTGTTTCAACTGTGTCGGTGTGTTCAACTGGTTGTAAAGAGAATGCGTTTAATGTGTTTGTATACTCCATTCATCGACTGAATGATGATATAGATTAATATTAATATACGGTAGAAATAAACTTTATAAGCAGTAATGTGTTTGTTTTGATATAGTGTTCCCATATGATAAAGGTAACCTAATTAACTAAGCTATTCTGTTTTTGTTACTACGTAGCATATTATTTTTATTTTAGGCCGTCTTTCCTTTTACTTATTGTAGATACTCTAACCCTCTCCCTTTTTGTATGTATTTCTCCTCTCTCTCTCTCCCTCTCTCTACAACACACGCTCTCACTTCCCAAGTAGGCCTATGTATAAATGTTTGCCACTCTCTCTCTTTCTTTCGTTCTCTCATTCCCACTTTCTCTCTCTATCTATCTAGATTTAACACCTTCTGTTATTGACAAGACATTGTTATTGCTTTTGCTATTGGATAATTCGACAAATGACTGTAGGGCCCTGGCACTGAAATGCAGCCAGTTTCTATAAAAGTAAGAGAAATCTCAGAAATCTATAAATACTTTGCATCTTGTTATCCCCGACCGTGTGTGGCAAACATTTCTCATTGAATAAATGAAAAGAAGACACGGAGACAAGAAATGGAGCAAGGCCAAACAGCCTACATTGATGCTGAAGGCCATTCAAGAATCAGCACTGGAGGCTGATTTCCTGCTTGCTTATGACATGATCCAGTTTTCTCTTCTGCATTGCGTTAGTCAGACTAGTCATGATAGGCTAAAGGGACATATTGTATATATTATGTATACTGTAGCTTTATTTAGAGTCAGACATCAAAGACATTAACAAAGCTGGGTCGCGTGCATGAAAAGGATGGACAATAGGAACACCAACAACAGCAGCAACAACATATCTAACTTTATTTACCACTGCCAACAGCAAGGATGTTCAACTGTATCTATGAACTGTGTCAGATTTTTTGATAAAGCAAACTTGATGTGGTTTATCTTTCAGTTTCCTTGTCAGCTGAAGATCCTACACAATTACTACTATGGCTTCTGAGGAGAAAGACGAAAGCTCCATTGAGTTTTGGCAACTCAAGTGCCAGAACCTAGAGAAAGTAATCAAGAGTCTATCCAAGCATTGCTTTACAGGTATGTTGCTGTTGATGACGTACTTCCCCATTGGAGAAGTTTAGAGATGAAGATAAATGTTTTGCATTTACCAGCATCATCATTATTACTATCATCATCATCATCATCATCATCATCATCATAGCTTTTTATGGTCTACACCAAATCTTTAATTATCTGATTTTGAAATTTCCTGTTATTTTTTTCTCCCACTAGTTGTTGAGAAACATGAGCAACTGTTGACTTCACACAAGAAAAATGAAGAGCAGGTAAGGGAGAAGTTTAAAAAATAAGTTAGGCCCTACTTTATATGTTTCATGATGATTATTAATTAGACTGTGTAAGGTTATGGTTATTTTTAAGTGATACTAATACCCTGTAGGTGTACTTTAATCCTTTTATTCTACCTATAATAATCATTAATTAACACTATATCAATGTTTATAGAGGGCCAAAGTGGTTCAAACTATCATCACCACTTTCTGCCCAAGTACACACCAGCTTAGAACTTGATCATCCTGAGAACATTATTCGTTTTGAAAAAAAAATATTTTCGAATGTATATTAAATGACCCTGTAAGAAAATGCCCAATCTCACCTAACTCTGCCTAAGATCACTATTTTCAATTGCCTTCTGCGTAAGAACATGATTAGTCTTTAAAGACACAATTTTTCTTCTTTTTCCAGAGGACCTTGTTCTCAGGCAGAGACATCAATAAGGATTTTTCACATTGATTCAAAATCATATGATTGATTTGATCGTAAATCACAATTTGATGGGATGAAAAAAAATTGAAATGAATTTATTGGTCAAACAGAATAAAATTTGACTTTTCATTTTATATCAATTTGACTTTTTCCACAGTATAATAAATTGAAGACTAAGTTTCAAGATAAGGGAGAGCAAATCAAGAAAGCTAGGGATGGTAAGAAATTCAAAGCATGATTTAAAATTATTTTTTATTATTAGTGTCTGTTCAAGAGAATACAGGACTTTACCAAAAATGTTGAGAGAACATGGTTCTGTGTTGTAATAAATGGAAAGTGTGGAAACAAGCTTCTGAAATCATAACTGCATGCTTCTAATTCGAAATCACTTCCATAGAGTGTTAAAAAAAAAGAAAAAAATGAGCTTCAAAACACACTTCCCTTCTCTGTTTCACATTTCAAGAGCACATGTAGCTGCATTGAAAAGAAAGGGATGAAAAAACCGGGGCATAAGTTGGTGCATATCAAGTAATAATAGATCTAAGAGTCGCTTAACCCCCTCCCCCCCCCCCCCCCCTTTCCCAAAAACCCCAGAAAAAACAAAAAAATATAAACAATCAACCAACAAGTGAATTGGTCAAATTTACAATTTCAACTTAAGATTCATCCTTTTAATGATATTCACTTTTAGAATCTGAATGTTTAAAAGTGGAGGCTTATATCGCGCTGATATCCATGACTTGTGCTCATGGCGCTTCACACTTTTACTTTCCCCGACCAACAGCAAACATTCAAACACATAGGACAAGCGCCTGTTAGGCATGTTTCAATTTGTTTGTGGGACAAAGACACTGCTGTATGGTGGGCCAGGTACCCATTTTACTGGGTCGACAGTGGGGTTTTCTGGTCCCGGAAAAAATCCACCTCTGAAGGGGATTGAACCCAGGACCTTCAGCACAACAGTCTGATGCTCTACCAACCGAGCTCTTGCGCCCCCAATTTTATAAATTGATCTTTTAATGAATATTGCTCACCTTGATTAGCATTCATACACTGTCATATTATTTTGGAAGTTTCTTTTATAACAAAATTATTTCTTCCCTCCCAATATGTAGTTCTGATACCAGTTTCTAATGAACTGAAGACTCTGAGGGAAAAATATGAAATTGCAGTAAGGTGTCAGATTGAGGCAGAGTCATATGCTGTGAAGGTAACTTGAAGAGCTCTTTATTATATGGGTTTTGACTATCTATATTCTGACTGCCATAATGGATAGAGATATGACTTGCATTCCTACAGAGTTTCTTAAGTTTTTTTAGGATTGCCTTATGTGGCAACAACTCATTTTATTTAAACAAGAAGATAACACATAGGCAAAGTATAATTTAGAAGAACAAAACCAAATTGTCTTGTTCCTAAACGTCATCAAAGACAGCGCAGTGGGATGATCACTAACGGTTTTTGTCTTGTTGTCTTGGCTTTGTGATTTTCTGTGTTTGGCTGTGATGGTGCATCACATGTCCTATTGCTCTATTTCTGCAGTTTGAATATTAGAGTTTAAAACAATGCACATACATTGAATTAAACTGATATTTCTCTGTCTGTTGCTTACCAAGAATATTGTCAAGGGCATAAATCCTATGGGTGCTTAGGGATATTGTATATACGTTGCTGTTTTTCATATTTTACCTTCATGTGATTAGTGCTGGACACTGTTGTTATATATTGACTGAATTTCACTGCATGATCAACAGACCACAAACAAAAACAAAAGGCTTACACGCCAAAGTGAGATGTGGGGAGCCAAATTGGGAGCCATCAACATTACTGAAATCAACATAGATGATTTACCAAATGAAGATGAGGGTGATGAAGAAAAAGAATATATGACAAAGCTTGGACAACAAATTGATCGTAAGTTCTAAACCCAACATCCATCCATTCTTGTCAGTCTTTCTACCTACATTTCACCTTCTCTTTCTTACCCTCCCCCTTAGTATTGATTTAATCTTTCTTTCCTTTTCACCCTCCTATCCTCTCTCTCTCTCTCTTTTTCTCTCACCCTCTCTTTTTCTCTTAGCCTAGTTGAGGTTTTGCATTGTTGTGCACCATAGTACGCTGAAGTTGACGTTTGGCAGATCATTTTTATTTTGTTCATCCCTTGAAGTAGAAATGGAAAAAAAATGATTTACTTAGCTTATGGATAAATCCGTTTTTTTATGTAACTATCTTATTTAGATCCCAGGCGATGGCTGGATTCAGAGTATTGAAATAAAACTAAAAGGCACAATTTGAACTATAAATGAAATATGAAAGGTCAGTTCTGTAAAAAAGATTCCATTTCCTAACTGGGAAACAAATGTCTTATGATCAAAATATTGAACAATGAATTGATTTTTGCTGCAAGCACAAAAAAATTAAAAGCTTATCATTTACAGGCATTTATTTATTCATAGGTTATTGTTGAATCCAAGTTAGACAGAGATGAACTTTTGAAGTCATCAATGATCAATATTGAACCACCAATAAAGTCTACAGGAGCGTGCAAAACTAAGCCAGTTAAATGAAAAAAAAAAATTATGCTAAAAATTCAGATTAGTAATAGCCACAACTTCTCATAGAAATTAAATGAGAATCTAACGCAGAGGCTCAAGAAAATGTTGTGCAGCTAATTCAAAGGACCAAAAGAAAAAGTGTCTTGTTCCTAGACATCATAAAACACTCAGCACAGTGGATTTTGATTGGTTTTGTCTGATCCAAAGTTTCTCTTCTGGCTCTGTCCAGACATGGAGCCGAGCCACAACACTGTATGATGCAGTATTGAAGGAGTGAAAAACAAAAACAATTAAAAATATTAAAAAAAACAATGGAATGGAGTGGAGTCACTATGACTTTTGAATTATGTAAATTATGAAATTGTGCTAAGTTTTAACATTATTTTTTTTCAGAATTGGAGGAAGAAAAGAGTGTATTGACTGTTCAAGTCAGAGAATTGAAAGAAAATTTTGAAATAGAAAGGGATGCCAAGAGGGATTTGAGAGACATGGTAACATTTATGTCTTTGATCTTGTCCTACAGTAAAAACGCAGTGATGAAAAGAAGCTACATATTATCATCATGCTTAGCATCATTATCAATGTCTTCCCTTTTATTTTTCAATTTCCCAATAACATGTGAATGAGGTCTGAGAATATTGAATGACAATAGATTAAGATCATTCTTGCAAATGTTCCAATGAATAGCATTTACATCACTTAAATGAGTTTACTTTCTAATGCCCTCCTTGTCTGTGAAAGGAGGGAACTCTCTATTCTTCCCAGTCACAAATATTGTGTTCAGAATATGCAACTAAAATGTTATGTCACTAGGAATTGAGAAAATAAAAATAAAAATGTAATGTTTTGGCTGTTAAAGGTAGGTAACTCGGTTCAGCATTAATAAAATAGCAGTGAGTTCTTGTAGGATATTTTATGTCAATAAATAATAACGAAGAAAATAATTGATCCCCAATATGCTGGTATTTTGTTTTCCAGGTCAAGCAGTTGAAAGAGGATTTGAGAAAAAGAAATGAGGTCATGAAAGAGCAAGAGGAGATGCTGGCACAAGTGGCCACCGCCTCTGAGAAAGTCTATCAAGAGTATGAGAGCATGGAGCAGACCTGCATGAAGGAGATGACAGTTAGATATGAGGCAGAGATAGTTGCTCATAAAGTATGTTATTATTTCAAAAACCTATATGATTCTATTTTTTTCCTGCTTTGTCTTCAGGAGATGAATTTTTGAAATTGCACTATATTATAAGGATTGCAAATGTTAAAAAAAAAACCCCAACTAAATAACCTCATAAAATATATTGACAATTTATGTATCCTGTCTTAAATATTTATTCTTTTCTAAATCACAGCTTACAACTGAGAGAGATCAAGCACGGAGGGAGAGTTCTTTGGCACTGAGCAAAGTCTCGGATAACAAGAAACTTATGGAGGCCATGATTCAAATCCAAGACTTGAATACTCAGACTGCAGGACTAAAAGATGAGTATGAGAGAAAGGTGAGAGAAATTCCCCCGCGTGGATAGTCTTGTATTTCTACTTGATCAAAGATGTAGAAAATCAAATAACGAATTTGTTGTAAATAAGTTGAAGGCCATCTCATTTTCTTAATTTTTGAAAAGATGGTCCAAATTAGATATAAAGATTTAAAAATGAGAAGAAAGGAGAGGAATGAATTTGTCTTATCCTGTAGGTAGTAAATGATAAATAACAAAAGTGATTACACTTGGCCTGTGAAGATTTATGGTACAATTTTCTTATTCTGTCTTTGTCACTTACCGGCCTATTAACCACTCCCCTGGTTATGAATACGTAATTTAAGGTATTAACTCTTCATATCATACAAATATTGTTCAATACCTTACATAGCATCCTGTTTTAAAATTTTTATTGTAAGGTTCTGACTCTTAATCTTAATTACACCACAAAATATTCTTACTTTGTAGATTCATGATTTGGAGGACCAAATAAAGACATTCAAGGAGGTTTTGAATACTGATAATTTAGCAGAGGAAAATGAAGAGCTTCAACAAGATAAGAAGACATTAGAAGAACAATTAAAGGCAAGCAGAGCAGAAGTTGAAAAACTGCATGGAGATTACACAAAATTGATGGAAACATGTGAGTGAAGACTTCATTGCAACAAATCCATAAAACAGATCAAGTTTTATTTTTCTGTTCTATGTTTTGCAGCAGCATCCTTGTTTATCAACAGCTCTGTATTTCTTTTAGAATATTGCTTCAGTAATTGGGCTTTTTAAAAGTTATTTTCAAACTATGCAAAATATTTAGCTGCCAGCCTTTTCACTATTTTCAGTAATGAAATCAATCCTACTTGTAAAAGATATGTATACGATTTGATGCTCTGACAAGAAAGAGAATCTTCGGAAAAACTACCAGTGTAACTGCCATTAAACTTTCATCATATATGAATCTACTTGGCATACTCCAAACATTTATATATACTCATGTTGTGAATGCTTTAAAAGAGTGTTTATTTTCTTTTTGACCTTTGTGAAAGAAAACATAAACCAACTACCCCCTCCTTCCTGGGATCTATGCATGATAATTGAAAATGAAAATCAACAAAATATATGTGTTCAAAATACTAAGGCAAAAGAATTTTTGCTTAGAATTATGACAGATCCTTTTCACTCTGTTGTGGGTATAAATATGCTTATAATTTTTGTTTGTCTCATTTTTCAGATAAAACAATGGAGAAAAAGTATGAAAATGCAATCAAACCCCCTCCTCCCCCTCCTCCTCCGCCACCCCCTCCAGCAATGAAAACAGGAGGATTTCTTCAGAGAATTGTTGGGCGTAAAGGACAGAGGGAGAGAGCTAAAGAACAATGTATGTATTTTTCAATTTACCACCGATCAATAGAAAATAAAAAGCAGTTATTGGGAAATAGTCATAGGCTATGACCATTGATAAATTTCTGACTAAAAAATTATGGAAAAATATCATAGACATTTTTGATAAGTAAAGAAACTGTATGATTAAACGGTATTTAGACTTTTAACATTATATAACTCTTACTACATGTGTTTCGATGTTTGATGGTATTTCATTACATCAACCTTAAAATCACAAATCATGGCATGCTGCAAGAAAACTGAATACAAATCGTAATAATAAAAACCATAGCCATGGAACAAATAATTTGAAACATAAGTTACATGTTTGGATGGAAAGTGTTGTATAAATAATAGGACAAACATTCTTTTTTTTTTTTCATTTTCAATGAGAAGCCTTTGAATTTAAGAACCATCAATGTGTGATCTGATTTTTGAGAATATTATTTCTCTATTGGTACTGTGGCATACGTAACTGTGCTTTGAAGTGAAGAAAGGTGGTGTGTCCATGAACGACAATCACACAAAGGCTGTGGACGAAATGATGAAACGAATCAGGAGTGGCAACGTTGGACTGAGACCGGTTTTACATAAACAGACGGTGAGAGCTGGTTTAACCATTTGCCTATACATGCAAATTATAAAGAAAAAATAGAAAGATTAGAAAAAGAATTAGGAATGTGATATTCATATCTTTTGTGTAATCTTAATTGAGATTTTGATTTAAAAAATTACTCTTTTCAAAAAATCTGTTTAGGGAAGATTTTTGTCAAACCAGAAAGATTTGACCATCATAAATACTTTCATATCAATAACATATTATTTGAGGATCTATAAAGCAATAAAATTTTAATGTAATTTTCTTATATTTACAGTATGACTTGGTAAGAAAATTTGAAACATCATATTATTATCGCTAACCAAAGAATGATGGGAAATATCAGTTTTTTTGGCTTTTGTTGCATTGCTGTGTTATCATACACTGTGTTTGAAAGAAAAATGATCACTTATCCTGTGGAACTAATTCAAGGAATCTTTTTTTTTTTAGAGAGAATCCTTATAATGCTAACTTTCTTCTTTGTGCATATATTTCATCCTTTATTTATAATCATTGTGTTTTGTCTTGATTGCTGCATATGCCTGTGTATTAGGATCCAAACATTTGCAGGAAACTAAGAGAACAGTTTCTGAGTCTAAGGCTATACAGGGCCATAAGCATGATATAAATTTTGGATTTGAAGAGATGCACCATCTAATCTCTAACACACATTTTTTAAAAACACAATGCTCGGAATCGTGAGCAATGGCTCAAGTGTTTGTTTGTAGAGGAACTGAGTCATTGATAATGAGTAAAAAGTTACAATATATTCCTGATCCAAGAACTTTGTGTATGATGGCTATGTCCAATCAGTCTTCATCATAATAAGATCATCAGTCACATCATATTTACTGCTTTTTGTCTTATGTATGATCATTGCACTTTTCAACACAAGAATGCTTGTAGAGAAATAGTTGTGATTTATTTGTTCTCACATTGCTTATATTTCATTAACAACACAATTTATCACACTGCCTTTTTATGTCTGTAGCACTCTTTGTAACTGTGACTTCTGATATCTGAACACAGCCTTCTTTTTCCATGACATTCTGCGCAATAGAAGAAAAGAAAACATGAAAATCCTTGCAGACATGGCAGAATATTATTCTATCATTTATTGTTTCCAATAAGACATTTAAAAAAGTAATTGTGTCTTAACTATAAAGATGTGTTTGATTCCCTTAAAAAGAAATGAGCAAATGATTATTAGTATCAGATCAATAAATTTTGAATCTAGGATTAATTGTTTTAGTCTCTACTTCTGATCATTTTTTTATATCATGATGAATTTAAACTTCTGTTGGGGGAACGTAAGAGAAGAGATAGGCTTATACAGCAGCATATTTATTTTCCAGTAGCTTTCATAATTCATGCGATGGTGATTTTAATAACCTTGGCAGCTTTTTGAATCACAATGGATGGAGATTACCATTTTCACTCATTAAGATCTGCACTTACATTTCTTTGTGTGTTCTTTTTGTTTTTATTGAGAGCACTATCACCATGACTTTGAGTAGCATTTATTCATGTCTGTTGTATTCCCCTGAGCTTTATCTTCGGTTGTATGATGATTTATTTTTTTTTACATTATTTTTCATGATCAAGTGGTTTGATTTGTCCTGCTATAATTGTTCTTTGAGACACTCTGTCTTGTTTTTTTGTACTTTATATGTTTCTCATTCTCATCAATCTTTTTTGTTTTCTAATTTGATCTTTCTTTCTTTCTTTCTTAATCAGTTTACCTTTTGTACCTTTCGGTGTAAGGCTTAGGCTTTGTAAACCAGCTC
>JAUEKZ010252931.1:0-19728 GCA_031471865.1 Melibe leonina
TCATTATCTTTATTACATCAATTACTGCACGTCTGTAACCAAATTTCCATGTATTGGACTAATAAAGATTTATTATTTTATTTTTATTATTTAATTTTTATTATTAATGATGATATATAGCTATGTTAAAAACCAAAACCTTTTTCTGTTTAAAAAATATTACAGGACATTGACAATAATACATAATATGATATGATATGAAATGTTATAAAGCATTACATATATACTTTGTCCCAGGTGCCTTACCAACCGCTCCCCCCACTACCCCCACCACGCTCGCCAGCTGTGGTGATGATTTCCAGTGTGGTGACCAGACGTGCGTGGCAAAATCCAAACTGTGCGACTTTGTCAATGACTGCTTTGACAAGTCTGATGAAGCCAATTGTGGTCAGTATTTTTCCTTCCCTTTTTGTTTGCTGCACGTAGGCTTCAGATTTGTAAACATGGTATATTTTGATGCAGCCAATTGTGGTCAATTGTTTTTTAACTACTCTGATTTTATTAAGAGATAGAAATGAGTTATACTTTTTTGCGCATTGACTTCAAACTTGTTTAGATAGCTTGTATGATCATTAAATGTAATAGCTATCCTTTTAAGAGTTATCAGCGGAGAAGATCATGATGAGGATGATTGAAGGCTATGCAGTCTGGTGGAAGCTTGCTGTGAACTGTGCAGTTGTCAGTATGTTGTCTGCTTTTTGGATCCATTTGGTGATGTTCTTTCACTTGTGCTAATGTTTTAAGGGCGAGTAAATAATGTTCCGTCATGAATTTTGATAATGTTGTTGTTTTAAGTTGTGAAGATACAAGTTCCTAGTGCTGAATGGAGCAGGGGATGGTATATCTGCAGACTGGCATTCAATGTTGTTGGTAGAGGGGATGGTTTTCTTCCACAGTAGTTCTTCCTGGAATTGAAGTATTCATTCATTGCTGTCAGTAGAATGTGGTCAAGAAGTATCCATCTTTATCATCTTATTCTGTGACTTACAATGTGTACTCTACATAGATCGAAGAGGACGTGGTTGCTAATCTATCTAGCCATGTCACACCTATGACTTGACAGAGTTTTCTGTGCAGGGTGTCTAGACTCTCCAGATTCTTTTTTGTAAGTACCCATGTGCCGCAGTTGTAGAGCAATTTGGGTAGCACTAGGGCTTTGTAAAGGCATATCTTTTTGTTTTCACTGATGGCTTCTGCTTATACCAGATGTTTGAAAGGTCTCAAAAGGTGTTTTGTGCTAGCAGTTTCCTTCTTTAATATCTTCATTGGTGAGGTTCCCAAGCTTCCTGATGTTTTTCCAATCATCTTTGTTTCGATCGAAACAACAGGTATATAGTTAGTTTCTTCCTGTTCTGAGTCGCATATGGAGTCCACAATTGGGGGTAATTTTTATCTGAAATCTTTGAGTGCTGCTTCTAGATACACATTGAACAAGATAGACCCTCCCCTTTTGGTGTTCCAATTGTTGTTCTGATTCTTTACAAGACGTAAACGTGAGAGTTGGCAAGTAGTGTTCTGATCAATCTAGCATGGTCCCTCTCCAGAGAGCATTTCAATGTTGTCAATAGTTTGCTTCTACTTCTGCATATTGTGTCAAAGGCGGAATTTGTATCTCTGCCGAGAATTGCAAACTCTTCTTTGTACTTTTGGGTTTTTGCTTTCAGCCATCTATATGTCCATACTGTGTCACTTGTACTTCTTCTTCTTTCTTCTTCAAATTAACTGACTGACTGGGATGGGCCGAGTATATCTGTCAGTGCGCATTTCAACATGGTCGATTACAGACCTTTTAAACTCTTAAAGCGTTTTTTTGTTGTTTTTTTTTGTTTTTTTAATGCAATCACTTACAGGATCTTTCTTAAACTTAAAGTTATATGATGAAGCGTATTTTTTAAGGTTTCGATGTTGTTCATAAGCTTTGCGGTTGCAGGCAAGCTGTTTCATAACCTTATAGTGCTAGGAAAGTAGGAATGAAGATGACTATCAATATTAGATCAAGGTATGTGTCATTTGCAAAGGTAAAGAGGCAAAGTAACGTTTTTCACCGTCCTGGCAGAATCGGCAACTCTAGAGGGCATGCTGCTTTACAATGGTTAGGCCAAGCACTCACCCAGTGGCTACCTTGCGGAGGCATGAATTGGGTTGGAACACTTCCTCATGGTTTGGCAGGCAAAAGGATATCTGCGCTGAATTTTATTTCAAATCTGGTCAACAACAAACAAAAAAAAGCACAGGAATGAACAATGCCTGATGCCTATATTGTCCCAGGCTTCCCTTGTGACAGGCTTAAAAGATAAATTGACCTGAGCAAATTAGTGAATGAAATTTTACTTTTAATCTATCTATCATAATGTGTGTTGATGCTTAATCGGTTCCTGCAGGCACATGTGACTTCAGCACAAGCCTGTGCGGTTGGAGGGACACCAGTATTGGAATGTTCAACTGGGTTCGCATGAATGGCTCTGGGCTCAATACAGGCCAGCAGCCCACCCAGGATGCTGATGGAGCCAAATTTGGTGAGAAATTTCTTTGATATTGATTAATTACTAGTATCATAATGAGCTTATCTGGGAAGCTAGTTTGTGAAGAGTTCTTTCAATTGTTGTTTTTTGTCTTTTTCATATTCTATATCCTTTTTCTCTATTTCTTTCAAAAACCCAATCAAACAATTTTGCAGCCTCAAAGATGAAGGCAAATTGTTAGTGGTAGGTGGTTTGAGTTTGATCCCCATTAGTGACAATTTTAGCTGACAAAATGATGGCAATTGGGATTACTGTTTGATTTTGTTTACTCTTTGTGAGAAAGGTTTCAAAGTTTACAGTAAAGGAAAATTTTCCATTGAGAAAAAATAATCTGTTCATAAATATTTGAAAATTCCAAATCATTGAAATCATGGGTTTTTATTTGTTGAATCTGTGAAACATTTAATTAAAAAGAGAATGATAAATTTTTTCTTGTGAAACTTTTTTCTCTGCAATGTTGTATCATGCTTCACTCTTTATGATATAAAGAATAATGCATTTGATAAGATAAGATATACTTTATTGATCCTAAGAGATAAAATTATCTTGTGTTACACATCTCGTCGTCATATATTATTACATATGCAGTGGAGTGAGGTAAATAAAAAATGTAATTAAATGAGATATACAGCAGGTAGAAGCAAGTCTATAAAAGTTGGACATGCAAAAGTTTTTTACTATCATAATAGAATTGGTAAAGATTGGATTGCACAGAACCCGTACTGTGTGACAAAAATAAGTTATTGTATGAGGGTGTGTGTAAAATAACCGATTGAAAGCTGTCCCTGCCTTGGCAGTTTTTGCTTTCACGTCTGCCCCTGTTCCACCTTTAGCATCAATGACGTTTCCAAGGTATGTGAAAGAATCCACTTCTTCAAGAGGTGTGTCTTCTACTGTCACAGCAGTATTTGAAACATTTCCTAGCTTTACTACTTTTGAATGTATACGAAGACCAACACTCTTTGATAGGCTATGGAGTTCCTTTGTCTTTTCTTGCATCTGGGTATATGTTTGAGAGAGCAGAGCAAGGTCATCAGCATAATTGAAGTTCTCCAGTTGTTGCCAAGGAGTCCATTGTATTCCATTGCGTTTGCCTTTGGTGGCTTCTTTTATGACCAAGTCAATTGCCAATATAAATAGAAAAGGTGAGAGAAAGCATCCTGAAATGGCTCTAAGAGTTGTCCTTCATGGAAGACTTGGCTGTTTGTTCCATTGTAGGTAGCCTTCACGAGCTTGACGATTTTGTCAGGTATTCCATAATGCCGCATGAGTCTCCACAGCGTTTCTCTGTTCACGCTGTCAAAAGCCTTTTTGTAGTCAATGAAATTTACCACAAGTGGTGAATTCCATTCAAGTTATTGCTCAACAATGATGCGTAGAGTGGCAATCTGGTCTACACATGATCGGGTCTTGCGGAATCCAGCCTGGTTTCCTCTGAGTTTCTCATCGGTTGCCAACTTGATTCTCTCCAGTAGTATCCTGTTAAAGACTTTCCCAGGTATGGATAGGAGTGCTATGCCTCTGTATTGGTTACAATTGCTGAGGTCTCCTTTCTTTGGTAGTTTGATTTGGTGGCCTTTCTTCCAGTCTGATGGTATTTCTTCCTCTTGCCAGACCTTCTTGAATAGAGCATAGAGAATGTCCACTGATATATCCTTGTCTGTCTTAAGGGCTTCTGGTGGAATATGGTCAGGACCAGCTGCTTTGTGGGATTTTAGTGCTGCTATAGCTGCAGCAATCTCCTCTTTCAAAGGTTGTTCCGTTGCTATTGGGAGATCCTTTCTGGCTGTAATTGATCAAAGTGTACTCTCCTGCTGTTAAATTTTCCCTCTGGGCCAAATATGGTCTTTCCCTCTTTGTCTTTCACTGGTAGAGTGGGCTTACTGAATTTTCCCAACAGAGTTCTTGTTCTTTGGTGAACGATCCACAAGTGTCCATCTGCTGCTGCTTTCTCTGCCTTTTCAGATAGGTCATTCAAGTATGTATTCTTGTCTTTCTGGATGGAATTCTTTACCTCCCGGTTTGCTTCATTGTATTTTTGTTGAGCAGCGAGTTTCTCAGTCCGAGTACGACTGAGAATGATGGTCTGAAGCAGCGTCTGCTCCAGGTAAGACTCGGACATCCTCCAGGGAACGTCTAAATTTTTGGGAAATACAAAAATGGTCAATATGGTTTTCTGTTGTTCCATTTGGGGAAACCCAGGTAGCTTTATGGATCCTTTTATGTGGGGGAAGATTGTTCTTCCAATGACCAAGTTGTTGAAAGTGCAAAAGTTCTGGAATCTTTCTCCATTGTCATCTGCCTCTCCTAATCCATGATTTCTTCCAGTGATTATTTTAATGGTGTGCCACACACTTTTCGTATCGTTATATTTAAGTTTCTCTTTAATATTTTCTTTGTAGGTCTTTTTCTTCTTGAAATACGTTACTAAACTTTTTCTGAATATTTTTCCTTTTGTCACGGTCTCCCAATTTGAAGGCGTATTTTTTCTTATTTAACAGCTCTTTTTCTTCCCTTGTCACTCATAGTTTATTGTTTCCAAAAGATATTTAACTGTTTTTGTTTCCACAATGTATTTTTCACAGAAGGTTATATAGTTAGTTATGGTATCTTAGAGTTAGTCCAGATTATTAGCTGATTCCACAAACGTGTCCTAGTTGGTATAGTCAAAGCACAGCCTCAGTGTATCGATGGCGTCGCTGTCTTACACTTGGATCTGTTTTTCAATTACTGGGACGGATATCAATTTGGTTCTATATTAAGGCATCATAAATATCATATTATGGTCAGATGTACCAAGGGGGGCTAGTCGGTGGGAAGAGTATCTGTTCAGGATTTTGAGTAAAAAAGGTTGATTGTAAGGTCGTTACGAGTGGTGCATGTGACATGTTGTTGAAATGGGAAAGAGTTGTCTAGTGGGGCGTGGTTGAAGTCCCCTGTCAGAAGGACGATGCTGTCGGGTGATGATGGTTATTCATTCTTTCTGCCAGGCATTCCAATGCTGTCGGTGCATGCACGTCTGGCGGAATATATACGACATTTATAAAGACCTTGTTGTATTCTCGAGGTAGATAGTATGGTCTTACTCTACTGACACGGTCAGAAGTCCAAGGTCAAGTGTGCTGATAGTATTTGTGAACGTGATGTTATTAGGATGACACCATCTATTGTTCAGGTACACACACACACCACTACCCCTTGATTTTGATGTTTTATTCAGGTCACAGTCATTTCTTATTATAGTAAAACCCTCAAGCTCAACACAGCTGTCAGGAATGTTGCTGTGTAACCATGACTCAGTTACACAATATGGCTGAGGAGTTTCTGAATTCAAACATATAATTGACGGACGCTTGTAATTCTTCTATTTTGTTATTAATAAATTGGACATTTCCACTCGCTATCACGGGGAGCACAACTTTACTTTTTCTTCTCTTCATGCAGGCTTTAATGCCTCCTTCCTACCTCTTCTATTTTTGCATCTTGGTATAACAATACTACTATATTTGTTGACATGATCACAGTTCACATTGGGTCGTAAGGAGTTTTAAAATATCGAGTTATACACGATCATAGCGTTTTAGTAGGATGAAATTATCACAGCACATTCTTGATATTAACTAAAAATCTTTCTGAAGAATTATAAATGTATATAGTCCAATATATCACAGATTGCTTCTTATCCTGCTGTATCGAAAATATGAATGAAGACCATGCACAGTATATCACGGTAAAAACGAAGAAATACTTGAAAACAATGTGAACCACATCAGTTCACATCATTGCAATCCATTCTCAGACTGATTGAATCATCAATTATATTTTTAATTTTTACACATTCACCTAGGCTACTATGTGGGATCTGTCAAGGGCTCAGGAATTTTCTCTGTGCCATCTGTGTTCCGGTCTCCGGTACTGCATGAGACAGGGGCAAGCTGCCACGTAGCTTTCTCCTACTTAAGCCAGGGAACAGGTCAAGGTAAGGGCAGATCTCTGCTTATCAAAGATTTGATAGAATACTGAACTCTTGAGTTGCTAATTCTTTTAACTGATTCGAGCCCTTCAGCCGCAGTGTGCGGCTCGCTGTCCTTAGCAAAAAGTCCATAAACCGCTCATTTGATTTCGGATATTTCAACGGTTACCTCAAATACGAAACTAATACTGCTATACATATCTTGAATCCACATGAATTTGGTTTTCTTTTGAATCATGGTTTCATTGTGTGACAGTTGTTTCTTTGTGATTTTCTGTCCTTTTTTTATAAACAAGTGGTAACAACGTGATTAAAACAAACAAGATGGCGGATCAACCACTTATAAACGAAAAAGCCTAATACTGTTAAATGACATTACATTGAATGAAATGGAAGATGGGTTTAGTTATAACCCTAGTCGTTCAAAATTTTGTGGTGGTAATGAAAGTGATATTAGTGAGGGGGAAATGTGGATTTAGGCGACCCCCTCAATTTTGTTATAAATATAGGGCTATATAGAGAAATATTGACGACTTGTAATTTTTCAAAAATAATTTTTTTTTAAATCATTTTTTAAAAAGTTCTTTATATTTCGTTGTGAAATTTTCTATACACATTCAAATATGAATCATCTATAGATTTCATGTTTTATTTGGATTATTAATGAACATTAACATGGATTTGCTAAAGGTAATTGGAAAAATTACATTATATTTTTTTTCCATCAGATTTTTTTCTTTGCGTTGACAAACACAACTTTAAAATTCTGAAAGATGAATAGACAAAAAAATAACATGTTCACATTTTTTATTCAATAACAAAAACAATGATAGGCAACACTATGGGTTAAATGTTAAAAATAAGGTCACAATTCATGATTTAATACAACCATCCCATTATTGAAACGGGCCTGTTTGGGGGTATGTAGAAATCTTTGTAAGACCATTTGGGTTTGAATCAGTTAGTAATGAAAAAAGTCCAAATTACTGAGGGTCTGAATGATGTGGGATGCTCTGACTATCTAAAAATTTACGATCTAATTGTCATGAAACTTAACACATGTCCATAATTTAGACCTGCAGGAATGACAAATTTGGTATTATACAGGAAAATATGATAAAACAATTTTTAGTACAATAAAGATTGTGTGAGAAATCAATTGAAAATTAGTTAAATACTTGCAAAGTTTGGAAAATCTGCTAACATAACCATCTGCTAGCATTGAACTGATGTGTTTACATTTGCCAAGGAGAGGGAAGAACTAAACGTAATTAGAATTTTTCTTTCTTGTCCTCTCCAAGCATTACCGATACCCTTCAGCATCTATTTAGTTATTGCAAAGGTTGCCTTTCCACTTATATGTGCTGTATTTATATTCATTATTACATTTGCAAAAAATGATGTACCATACCTATCACAAATGAAGACAAAGTAATTTCACAATAAAATTATATTACATTTCGCTCAGGGAAGGGCTTGATTTCATATTTGAGCAGCCATAAATCAATTTAGTTGCAAACAAATTAAGTTTATCATCTCAAAAAATTGGAAATTTGACTTACAATTAATTGTATTTGCTAAATGTTAAGATTTAAGTCAAGGCCTGTCCCTTTCTACATTCATCAAATTGTTTTCTGTAATTTTTAATATTAAAGTTTTTAGTAGGTATAGTGATTGTGTAGGGTGCATCAATATTGAACAATTTTTTAAAAACCTGCTGAATTCTAAGGAAAAATTAAAGCGCAAAAAAATAACTTTTTACATTTATGAAATAGTTTTAGGTACAAATGGAGATCCAATTTCATCTGTCTTTGAACATTCTTTATTTCATTTTATATCCACTAGGGTCACTGCAGTTGAATCTGCAGAATTCCAATGACACAGGAACCTTGAAGTACCAAAATTTATGGCAAACAAATAATCTGGCTGGCAACAATGGCAAGTGGCAGTCTTACTCTGTGGACATCGGGCGGCTCAAAGCAGGATACCAGGTTTGAGCTTGAGTTTTTTTTACTTTGCCATTTTATATATATATATTAACCCTTAACGTGCTAATCTCGCATAAATGTGTGTGTTCCAGTTTGTATTCTGAATGCGGATTTCATATAAATGCAAGCAAAGCATTTACCTCATTGGAAAGGGGAAATATAAAAAGTGCGACGACATAGAATTCCTGAGTGGTTTCCCTTGATTAGTACAGCTATCAGTATCACTTGAAAAAACTTTATCCCATCGAAATTCGTGGAATTTTACGATGTTTATTCATTTTTAGTTGAAACACCCATTTTTTGCCGTTCAAAATGGCTTTTGCTGACAAAGCAATCTCTTTTTGTAGGATAATTATAGATATTTTGATTAATTTGTCGTAATTGACCGATTATGATAGATAGAATGGTTGTCTAGACTGGACATTGGTAACTTGGGTTGCGATTACAGTTGAACTAAGCCTATTCTAGATAGGTCCAGAAATTGGCAAAAGTTTGACTATCGAGGTGAATATTTTGCTAATTAAAGATTTTAAGGAATATATAATGTCATTTTGACATTATGATTGTATAGCTGGATGATATATCTAGTCATTCTGAGAGTTTCATCCGGTAGCTTGAGTGGTTGTTGAGTTATGAATATTTTTCTACGACGGGTGGCTCAAATACATGTCATAACGGATAATCCGAAAACGCTTAGTACGAAACTAACGTTATTCCAAAATGATTTCATTTCCCGGAATTCTTCTCTAAAATATATAGGGTTTAATCTGAAATTTCACTATGGTTAATCCGAAAACAACCAAAAGGATTTTAAATCCCCAACCGAAGTATTTTTTCGGATCAACGCGACTTGGACCAGCAGGCACTGGCCACGAAAATTAAGCACACTCAACACATCAAGCTTTAGTAAGAACACTTGAAACCACTTGATAGCGAGACCCTTGTACAGTCAGCCCAGGTCGTTACCTATGACACTGGATGAGGCGCCCTATCCCCATCTCTCAACCCCTTACCCCATCTCCCTCGTTCATTTAGGGTACTGTCTTACATGGGGAGAGTGAGAGTGTGTGTGTCTGTAAGTGTGGGTTTAATTGTGACATATCCTGACGTAGATCCTGACGTACATGTTTGCTTTCATGTGCGATGGTGTTCATTAGTAGAGATTAACCCAAATAGCTAGCGCCGCTGGTTCAGTGGGTAGAGCGTTTGCCTTTGAAATAGTAGTTCAAATCCCTGCCGTGTAAAGAGAAGGGAGGTGTATGTAGCGCTACCGTTATATGCTAGTGCTCATGATTATGCAACCGTTTGTTTTATTGAATTTCAATTCAACTAGTGTAACATGATTTCATTATCCATCTTGAACATTTAGCTACCATATCAAGGTTTGGATTGACAACTTCACTGTTTAAATCCAACACATTTTAGAGAAATCTGAACTAGACCACAGATACTCCATTTTGTTACCATCAAATCTCAGCTCTCTTAGTGAATTCCATAAGCAGACAGCCTTCACCCCTAAGTTCTCAGATATGTGCAGTTACTGTTTTAAGGGGTCACATGAATGGAAAATGTTAAGTTGGTCTATTATTAGCATCCTGCTTCATTGAGGAACCCCTTACATTGTTTAAAAGTTTTTTTAAGGAAGTGGTCAGTAAGCACAGCCTGATTTTGTAACATGCCTGCTCTATCCGACTAGTTGAAATTTAAAACCACATTCAATTCTAGTCACCACTCTGCACCATTATAATTTGTGTTTTAGTGCCCTTGACATTGGCGGTGACCTCAGGTCAACTGTCTTAGAGGTTAAATTTAGTAACAGTATTGAAAGCAGCTGTATTTTTAGAGGAAAAAAGGTTGAAAATGTGGTTTTTTTATGCTTTATGAAATGCATCAGGTATTTTTAGGTTAAATTTTGCATTTTAACAACTTAATCATCGTATCTAATGGCCAAACAACTGATGTTAGTAGAAAGAGGATAGCTATTTTGTTGCATGCGAAGGTAAAAAATATCTTTTAAGTTGTGAAATGATGGGGAAAATCTTGAAAATTATTCAAAGAAAGAGGAGAGACTATCTGAACAGGTTTAATATTTTCAAAGCAATGATAAATTGCAATAATAAGCCAGATAGAATTACTGTGTCTTGACAGGATCACGGCACATAAGGGGATTTAGGCCATAAGTCAAATTCCATCTTTTGTGCCCCCCATATGTGAAGTGAAGCTTTCATTTGGCACTCAATGGATGAAAACCAGATAAGATGCTTCTAATTCACCCAACTAAATGCAAAAAGGATTCATAATAGGTTAAAATATCAACTTTTAGGATGGTCAGATAGTCCAGAAGTTAGCTTGGTCGGGTGTCCCCAGACCCGTATGGTCGGATTCTGCCCAAAAACTAAGTCGAACATTTTTCAATATTAAAAAAAAAAACTGTAGTTTTTTTTCGCATATTATGTTTTATAACTTAATATATTTTTTTACTCTGCTTCTTATGAGCCCAAAACAACATAAAAGCAACAACTAGAAGCCCTACATTGTGAAAAAGTCTGTAGGTGGTCGGAAATATCATACAGTACTCTAGTAGTAGTGAATTCCAAATCTTTTGTAAAATTGATCAATAATTTTGGTAATTAATTTTTGTTGTAACGGTAAACGACCTTGTAAAAAGTGCAATAATAATAATAACCATGATTTGATAAAAGTGATAAAAATAAAAGGTAGCCATAGTTATAAAATTATGTTGCAGAGAAAGTAAAAGAGCTTGAACCTTCACTTGTAAATTGCCACAGTCCCTTTCAAACTTTATTTCATGAATAATGTCCAGATCCTGTTCAACCATGTTGCTCAGTCAAGTTCCAACAGCTTCTTTGCTGTTGATAATATCATTTTTGAAGACTGTGAACCAAATCATCTCTTCAATTTGACAAGTAAGTTATTGATGCTATCTGCTATAATTTAACTTAAAACATTTTTAGCAATGATAAGGAAAAGAAAAATGTTTTTACTTTGCCTAAAATGAAGTCATAACATTTTTTTGTGAGAATCAGGCTAGGAACATGTGTATCTGTCTTGTTAAAGGTTTATATTCTTGAGGTGTCTTTTAAACATTATAGAGGGGTGCATAGCTTAAAAGTGATTTTAAAAAGTAACAAAGAGGTATTAAAAGCCTTTTTTTTTTCAAGCTCTCAATTGCACATTTGCTGGAGGAGACTTCTGCGGCTTTTTTGAGTCTCGAAATGATGATTTTGATTGGTCATTGACCAACAAGCCAACCCCATCAGGTAATACAGGCCCTGCAGGTGATCACACCACAGGCAAGGGCTACTATGTTTTCATTGAGACCTCCTACCCCAGAGTGCAGGGAGACAAGGCTATCCTCATATCCTCCTTACAGCCAAAGCCAGGTATGCTATCTCTATAAATGGACAATAGATTGTTCATTCATATTACCGTATATGCATTAGAGCATATACAAGTAGAATATTTAGCCTATAAATGCGATCTTTAAAGTTGATTTTAAATGCAACATTTGTGTAGAGCCAGGTGAGGTATTAATGTGGATTAAAACAATGTACAGCATCAAAACTTCTCACTAAAAACGGCAACTTAGTTATCGGGCCCGAGAGGCAATTAATCACTATTAGCGAGCGTGTGTCATTGTACTGCCGGGGGTCTTCCGGTCTGACGGGGCTTGTCAGCTGGGGTAGGAATTAACGCCTTATCTTCACTGTTTTAACACCTTATAACAGTTTTGGTACCGTTTAGTGTTTGCAATTTTGAGATTTCTGCATTCAGTCGTTTAGTATGGTACACTTGAATATCACCAGTGACAATGCATATCGGAAGTATAGATTGCATCAGTTTCAGCAAGTTAAGGGCTAGAGACTCTATCGTCAAAAGCAGTAGTGTTTTCTTATGTTTTTCATGTTGTATGCCTCCATAATAAGGGAAATTGCAAAGAAATCGCGGTAATTGTGAAAATTGCGGTTTCGTTCCGGTAAGTGCATGGGGACAGGTAATCAAATCATCTTGAAACTTAAATGAAACTTATCCATAGGTTTGTTTTAAGCATGTTCAATCACAATGGTTTCTCATAACTCTAAGAATATATCTTCAAAATGTGTCTAAAGAGAGTGTGTTATGTTTTTATATTTAATCCCAGGAAGATTTTGCTCAGCCTGTCATTAGCATTATATCAGGATATATGTATATATCTATATAAATTCTTAAACCTAGAGGCATTGCCCACTATGTAAAAATTCCAAAAACCTAATTATGCGGCTATTTGCCATCCGCCATCATCTTTTCGAGAACGTTTATGACTAGCATATGATCAATACTTCTCATTATATTACCAGCCTAAAGTTGTGTCGCAAGGAATAGCAAACCAAACCCTACATTTAGTCGACAGGCAACATAAATCTTCCCTTTCACTTACTCTCAGGTTATAACACATGGCTCAGTTCACTCCTTTTGGTGTTGGGTGACTCACAGTTCAATGCTAACTGCCCTTGCCAGCAAACATTGAGTTCTTTCACATTTGCTAGCCATCACACTAGGCTCTATCTACCTTTGAGTGACAACAAAGTGTCAGGGATGTAAATCACTCAGACTAAGTCTGAAATCAAGTCTTTTTGTTGTCCCTCTGATTTGAAAAAAAGAAACAACCTAAAAACAACCTGCAAAACAACAAACCCCAAAAAACAAAACAAAACAAATGAATATAAATAAAACATTTAAAATAAAACAAGATCTACAACCCTTTTGTCTACGAAGCACTCTCTTCAATACAAACAAGCATAATGATAGTAGACAGTTGATACTCCTGCTCTGCTCTCTCCAGTCTCCAGTTTTCATACCCTGAGTAAGGATTTTGTGTGCTCTCTCCTCTCTCTCTCTCTCATGCTCACTCTTCATGTTCCATGTGTGTGCATGAGTTGTTACATTTATTTACAGAACATATTTCAGCCTATCCAGTCTGAAATCGTTTGTGTGAGCATGAGTGTAAAGTGACCAGTTCAGCTAATTCAGCTCAGCTGAAATAAGTTGCACTTAATCTGTATGCTCACACCCCGTGTGAACACACACTATGTGTTTAGTTAAGTCCGTTCTTGCTACCTTGCCGCTGGTTAGCGGTGTCACAGGTCACATGCACACACACCACTGGCTGCCTGAGCGAAGTCCAGCTTGTTTGTGAGTTAGAGGTATAGTAATGACAGTGGATGGCTGATTAGCTTGTTCTCTCGTAGGCAATAGATACCGTAGCTGGGTCACAGGTTCAATCCCCACACTGGTCAACTCAATTTTGTGTTTTTCTGTTTTTTCATTTTCCTGCTTTCTTTGGTTCGTTTCAACTTTAACTCATTTCGAGTGAGAGGTAGCTTCAAGAAAGCTCAGGTTGGAGTGGAGAAGTACAGTCTTGTTCTGACGGCCCAGCGAGGGTGCCGTGGAAAGTCCTGAGTTCGAATCCCACTTTGAACCCTTCTATTTTTTTACCTTTTTATGACTGTGTCTTATCTACACTGCATACAATTCCAATCGATTTGACTAAATTCTTATGCTTCCAGTCCTTGCTCCCCATCTTACTATTACAAAGCTTTCTAGCTATGATTTGTTTTGATGAGAAGTGACTTGCCACAGAGCATTTTGTAACATAAAATGTGTGGATCGGACATCACCAGTTGATGTCATAGATATGGCATGCAACAATTTTATATTCAGGTTGGAATGGTTAGCCATTAAAGACAGTGTAAAAATATCATTTTCATATGTTCATTACACCGCCAACTCAGTGTTTTCCCCACACCTGGCAGTATACAATGTTTAAGTGTATATATAGATATATAAAAGAAATTGTGTGTCTGTATGTATATGTCACTGTGATGCCTCCTGGTTGATACAGATCGATTTAGAAACTGAAAATTATATGTAAAAAATCCTTATAAGTGCAAGAATGAGAAATTATTTAAAAATTGGCTCTTTGAGCAGAGTTGTTAAAGAAAACTAATATATTTTAACCCCAAACACCATTAGATTTTTGCCACTATTCTACTTTTGTTTGTTTAGTGACGGGATGATGAAGTGCAGAACCAAAAAAAATGAACACGTTCAGTCATCAATAATAGCTAATTATAGTACTAAATCAAGGGAGCTAACCTCTTTGATTTGTACTGAGGCTTGAATATTTCAAGTTCACCTCTCTTTTTTGTCACTTACGCTCTGTGTTTCTCTTCTCAATAAAAGAAAAGTACACAACAAATAAAAGTGTCTGCTCTACTACTATAATATATCTATATTTTCACCAAAGCTGTAAAGGGGTTGCTATATATATATAGTGTGAGATGCCGAGTAGGGTCTATTCACATTATTGGTGTATATATATATAACAACCTGACCTGCTTCGCTGGCTTCATTTTCATAACATACAAAATGCTTACAGAAGTCATAATCCCAAAAATCATAAACTAATCTAAGGATGTCTCACCTGAATTAGTGGATTTTCCTAGCAACATCACAGTGTTAATAACACACCTGGAAAAAAATAAAATTAGATACATACATAAATTCATACATTCTCAAGAAAGGATTAGAAGATGGGGATTGTCAGAAACTAATAATCCACCAAAAAAACAAAAAAATTGGGAATAAAGCGGACTTGAACTCGAGACCCGTGGGTCGAGATTCAATTGCCTTGGGTTGATGTAAAAGTTAGATCAAGTTCAAGAGACAGTGAAACTGAATGGAAACAAAGCATTTTTTCATTTGTTTTTAATAAATAATGATATTATGGACTACAAATTTAAGTACGTAATTGGTACAAGAAAAATAGATCTACCTTCATGCAAAATTTGTAGAAGATCGGTGTAGTAGTCAAACCTGTAAGAGTATGCAAATGTGGACACTATTTGTTTACTTTATTAGAGTGTTTCATGTTTTAACTTTTCTATTCATTATCTTTCTCTAACTCTTTTGTTTTTTGGGTTTTTTTGCAGTGGATGAGATGTGTCTCTCATTCTGGTATCACATGTTTGGTGCCAGTGTAGAAACTCTGAATGTTTATTTGGTGGAAAACTCTAGTAACTACACTCTTATCTGGACACGTTCTGCAACTCAAGGCAATTTGTGGAGAAAGGCAGTTGCTCGTGTAAAGACTGGCAAAAACTACCAGGTACCAACAATAGGTCATATCAAGATAATAGCTGTATTATAGTTACTATAGTATTAATGTTTTTGTTGTTCATTTCTTTTTCCTCGTAAGAAGAATTATTGGCAAGATAAAGGTACTTTTCATTTCTATGAGTTCCCATTTTCCTCATTATCATTTACAAATTTGTTTTTTATACCATACAGGTACAAGTAATACTAGATAATAGCTTGCATTTATACAGCACTGAATGTTTTATCTTGTCTTTTAGATTGCATTCGAAGGTGTTGCTGGAAGCTCTTACAATGGAGATATAGCCTTGGATGACATCTCTCTTGTCCTTGGAAAATGCCCTCTGCAGCGTATGTCAAAAAATAGATACATAGCATTTTATTTTGGTTGTTTATTCTTTTGCCTGTTTGATGTAATTTTTAACATAATTTTGGTTATATCAAAGGTGGAGCTCTCCAGACATGTTATTGTGGTGCCACGCAGAGAAAAACATAAGGCTCATTCTAATAGCTCTTAGTCACACTGGGCCAACCAGTCTTGCACTGTTTCCATAAGGCTAGCCACCTGACAGGTGAGCTGCACTAAATTGCTGATTTTAACTCGATAGGTAGGATGCTGCGAGGCTTCAAGACACTTTACCAATGGAGCCGGTAAATATTTCATTTGAAATGAATTGCAGATTATTTTGTCTTAGGATGATTTTGTCATTTAATTTTTAAAAAAAAAGAATTCTTTAAAGAGAAAGGTTTGATAATTGTGATCTGTATTTTTATATAGAATCTGGTTCTGTATCACATCATACTCTTTACTTATGTGTACCAAAGGTTGATAGCAACAAGTGAATGGTCTGAAGCACAGACTGTCAATCTTTATTATATTCATTCTATCAAGTTTTTTACTCTGGCCTAATGGAAATAAAGATTATATAAATGAATAAATATTATCTATTTCTGAAGTGGATATTCTTGAGATCTTAAAACTTTCAACAATTTGCATTGTAACACATTTTCCCTGATAGACAAGAGCAAGATAAGAAGCAACATTTAAAGAATAATTTTCACAAGCCACATCAAACTTTCTGATAGTTAGTTATAATGATTATTTTATTGCTAATTTATCATAAAGAATAAATTTCTCATTTGAATTTCAGCCATTTGTGATTTTGAAATTGACCTCTGTGGATACACCCAGTTGACCAGAACAGACATATTTGATTGGAGCCGTGGCCAAAACAAGACACAGTCATTCGGCACTGGCCCGTCAGGGGACCACACCACACAAAACGGATATGGTAAAATTTAGAAAAAATATATTTTCTTTTTGCGCTTCACATTAATGATAGTATTTGGTGTGGGATGCTCGGACATCAAACACAGAGAAACAGCGCATAGTGCAATTTTGTATACATCCAATTGTTTGAAAAAGAGCAATAATTCTGGCTAAACTTTGAACGAAGCTAAGTGCAGCTAGGATGGTTTTTGGTTTCGCACAGATATCTACACAACGAAAATCAGCTAAAAAATTGTAAATATTTATTTTCAACAAAGATCCTTTAAGAATCAATATAAACATTAGTTTTTTAATGGTTTTGACCAAAAATTACGATCGATTTGACATTTTTTACTCTACAACACCCAATCGATTGTGATGGTTATTAGTGATGCACAAATGCCCAATTTATACGTTTTTTTCGAGAGAGAATAAGAAATAAAAATCTGAGATTACATCCTGTTTTTTTTCTCCAGTACAAAGGAAATCCTTTCCTTTTTTAGATTTGCAGCTTTCATCGGTTTTGGGGTAGAAATTACCGTTTGAGTTAGCTCAGCTTGTTGCCGGGAAATGTTGTGCAGCACCAAAAGCCCGATTCGCAACGGTTTTTAGAGTGATGTGTTGTTTAGACTTAATGAACGATCATAAGCTTGCAGACCCAATTCAATCTCGAACGGGGAATTGTTACAATACTGATTTTTGGATAGCACAATGCAGTTTTAATGTTTTAAACAAAATCAAAATTTGGAGTGTGTCTGGCGAGAGCTTAACTGGAATCCGCCATATATAAACAATTATAAAGTAAATAAATAAGTCTTTAACTTTGATTTAAAACTATTGAAGTCATTGATATCTCTCAGTTCTTTTGGCATTTAGTTCCAGGCCTGGGGGGCTTCAAACGCGAATGACCGCTCCCCGATTTTCTTATTTGCTCTAGGTTTTAAAAGTAGTCTGTTATCAAGGCTTACTTAAACCATTCATTTATAATCATGTTTCCTCAATAATTTCCTTCTAATGTTGTCATGTATTGCATAATACACTAGTCTTGACCAGTCGTGTTCATGACTTGAGTCAATTTATTGTTTGTTTGTATATTGAAAGTTTAAAGGCACCACGACACATGAGGGTCATAGAGGCGCCTGCAAACAAGACAATTATTTCTTTGTCTCTGGTTTTCAGCCTTCAGGGCTTTAATAATATTTTAAAACATTTCAACTGTACAGTAAGGATAAAATTGTAATTGTTAATATAATTATAAAAATTTGATTTGTAAAAATATCATATTAAATACGCGTGCCGATGTCACCGACATCGACGCTTTAAATTTTTTGGGCTGCTGATTAAAATCCAGACATCAATAATAACATATCCCTTCATATTTCTCAGGTCACTACATGTACATCGAAGCCTCCAACCGAGGCCCAGGAGACAATGCTCAGCTGATGAGTCCAAAAGTCATTGTGACCCAGGGTCATTCTCACTGTGTGACCTTTTGGTACCACATGTATGGCAGCCATATTGGAACGCTGTATGTGTATGCCAAAACTCTGGATGGAAAATTCCATCAGATTTGGTCCAACACCAATGAAAGAGGAAACCAATGGTTCATGGGAAGGGCGACTATAAATGCTACCCTTGGAGACTTCAATGTGAGTTCAAGTGCAGAGGTCTTTCTTCTTATTCTTGAACATGTCATCTTACAACCAGCCCTCCTTTGATTTTATATCAGTAAACCACCATGAAATGCTGAAATAGGGTACAGCGTTATCAGTTCAAATACTCAGGTCTTAACTTTGACTCTGCCAAGCACACTGCATCAGTGATTGAATGACAAGCTGCTTACCCAAAACAGACGGAGCCCTCTTTGAGCAAATACAAGACTGCAATACACAGTGTGTGTATATTGTGAGTTGTTGTTTTCATGAACTGCAATGAGTAGAAGCAGAGTCAAATTTCTGCTAGTTACGCTGCCTGTTATTCAGTGCCTCTATGATAAGGATATCATTCATCTGACTGGGGAAAAAAATACTCTATCATTCATTTAGTTTGCTTTATTAATTTCATAATGTTATTTATCACTTTCTGCTCCTATATCAGATCATTTTTGAAGGAGTTGTTGGAAACGGGTTCCGAGGAGACATAGCTTTGGATGATATCACGTTCAAAACTGGTGAATGCCAACCAGTCGGAACATGTGATTTTGAGGAGGGCACGTGTGGCATGTTCAGCACCATGGCTCAGGGCTCCTTTGAGTGGCTTCGAAATGTTGGAGCCACTGATACTTTTGGCACAGGACCTCCTGTGGATCACACCACCAACACAGATGCTGGTATATATTGCTTACTGTTTATTGGATAAAATTTTTGATGGCATTGCATAATGCAGCATAAGATTTGTAAAATTTAAGTGTAAAAAAAGAGAGGATTGCTAGGCCAGTGGTTATCAACGGTGAAACAAAGGGAGTGATTACTAGACCAGTATAGTAGGACAAAGACAAAACAAGCGACGTTTCGACCAAAAGTCTTTATCAAGACAAACGAGACATAACAAAATAAACAAACAAAACTTAGTTTCGTATTTTGGCTCTAGGCTTCGTCTCTTGTTGATGAAAAGAGGAGGAAATGAGATAATGGACAAGCTGTGATACTATTGAACGTGTTTGCGGAACAGTGCAGAGATTAGTTTTATATTATTCCATGTGCAACCAAGAGCTCAGAAGGTTGGAGGTCAAGAAGGAGAGAGTGAGAGAGAGAGCTGAGTTAGCTGAGTGTATGCAGGAAAAGGCAAAGAGGGCAAAGACAACAGGAGCAGAATGAAGAT